>CM076261.1:77948109-78118109 GCA_038380795.1 Pyrocephalus nanus | reverse complement strand
CACATGTAAGTGAACAGCAACAATCATTTTTTTCAGTTTTATTTTGCTCTCTTAGTGTTCATATCTACAAAAGCCTCTAACCAGTAGTCAAGATAAGTGTTGAACTGAGAAGTATTGATCCAGTAATAGCAGTTCAAGCTTTGACTGTGAGTCCTTAACCCTCCAGACATAATGTCATAGCCTCTTATCCCTGCCTCTTAACATTACCTGCCTATCTCTTCAGAGCTGTCACCTATGGTAATACAGTTCCAAAAGCTCTCTAATCATTACTCATTCAGGCAGCATTTATTCTGTAGCCAGTAAAAAAAGTTTGGAGTTCTTAGAAGAACCAGGTGTTTTCACTTGCAGTTCCCTCTGGGGCTTTAACATACTGTACTCATTGGGATGCCACAGTGTAAAGAGAGTCAATTAAAATAATGTAGAGAGGAGAAGGGTAAGACAGTTAAGACATCGCAAACACTGCAGCAATTCACCTTGAACAACGTAAAGAGACCACTGGGGTCAGGAAAACCTTTACTCTCTGCAGCAAGTGCACAGAGCTTCTAGTAAACAGCTTTTGTGAATCTATCAGAAGAGCAGGGCAACCAGAGGGAGCTTGCATCTCAAGGCAAAGTACATCACTAATATTATAGAAAAGAATTAAGTGATGTTTTTGACTGGTAACGGAACTGAGAAGCATCAGAAGAGTGACAGGCTTGGTCCAGATGTGTTTCTGAAACACAAAGGTTAACTGAACATCCAATCACACTTTTTTTTTTTTTTTAATAAGTAGAGAAAACATTTTTTTTTCCTTATATACAGAATCATCTATGATGGCAACCCAGGAAATCGAATAACTCCATTAATCACAATTTTGAAAGAGAACATTACCAGCATAACAAACAAAACTAATTCAAGGATGGTGGGAAAGTAGAGGGTATGACAGACAGTATTGCATACAATTACAACTCTTAGACATCCATCTGAGTAAACAACATATTTCTTTGCCCTTCTTGCCATCAAAGGTACAGCCAGTTGCAGTCACAGTTCTAGTAGGAACAGCAGTATTTAAAACCAACAAAAAAGATTTTTTTGAGAGAACAAAAAAACAAGCATGTGACTGATGCTAGTCATATTCTGTAATCGGCTAATATTCCTACAATAGTTGTGTAAAACAAGCACACGAAATCGAGGGTGTGATCTATTGTGTTTTCAGCTGTGGATTCAGTGCCACAGAAATCTCTTGTAGTTGGTGTGCACTTGCACAGGGTCATTCCTGCCCACAGAAAATGTTGGCTCACGGGTATAAGGAGTTCTGAGTTACAGGAGCAGCACAGGGTTCCTCAGAAGTGAACATTATATTTTCCATTCACATATTGTTTATTAAATTGCTACACGGTATTGCAATTGCCTAACAATTGATAGCATTTTGATAGCTAAACCTAAATGGAAGGGAAAAGAAATCTAGCCTGAAATAAATTTGCTGTCTGAAGGCTATAGCAACAGTCAAAGAGAAAAGCCACAAAGTATTCCCATTTGCATCCTTTAGGGAATCATTCATTTTATGAACCCCTTTTGAGAGGAAGGAGCAAAATTCTGGGGTATGATCACAGCAGGCTGTTGCAAGAAGACACTACAAGTGATAAGGTGAAAAACTGAAATGAACTGGGGTATAGAGGGAAAATGAAGGCAAAAGACTTATAGAGTGCTCTAAGTGAGAAACAGCAGCTTGTGTAGCACATGGAATTATAGAGAAAGTTGTTCCAAAGATATAGGAGAATGGCTATGTTTTTATAGTACTGTGGGATGTGACATTGCTTTTGATAGAAGAATTGGACAGATTAGAAGAGAGACATATGAGAGAAAAGGAGCAAAAAAGAAACGTAAGTGGAAAATTATCAGGTCATAGCCCAGTGTTCTGATGGCAAAAAACAGAGCAACCTGGGAGAGGTGACTGAGAAGAAACTGGTATATCTGGAGCAGACACAATTTTTTAAAACTTCAGTTTATATGATGCCTAGCACAGCAGGTTTTTCAGTGATGGACAATGAAGCAGCACAAATAAATACATAAAAAGGAAAAGATGAAAATCAACATCTTCAGGAAGAGGAAGAGATACAGAAAGAACTGGGAATTGGTAAAATGAAAAAAATCACTGCAATAATAATGTGGGTAGGGCATTGCTGATTTAAAAGTTTGAGAAATAAAATAGTGAACATATGGGTATTCACTGCTATGCCATGGATTACCCATAGCATAAGGCAGCTCTTGAGATATTTTAATGTTTTACAGACACGAAGTGTCCAGCAGTGCCTTTTATGTACCAATAACACACTGGCTCTGCCCCTTCTCTGACTGACTACAGGGGTTTCATTGCTGAATTTCTTCTGTAGCCTTTAGATACAGCATTAATATGAACTTTTAATTTTTAGGCGATTTGATTTCAGCTGTTGAAATAGTAGTATTTAACAGGTTAATCAATTAGACATCAGTTAAATAATTTGAAAAAGCATAATAAAAGGTTGACAAAAATCACACATTATAAGTTCATTTACAGTACACAGGCTAGTTATGTTTGGTTTTTTTTTTTCTTTTTAAGATAAAATGTTAATATGAAAAAATTTGGTTCATAAGTACATATATTTTATAACAATTCAGGAGACATACCAACCCCTGACTAAAAATTAAGACAGAATTAAGGTATTTAGTAATTTGCAGCAAAGCTTCTTAAAGTTGCCTCTGAAACAAAGGGAAATATATATTTTTGTAATTAATATGTGAAGTGAGAAAGACCATAGGTATTTGCAGATAATTATATCTGTGAACATATAACCACAGATAACTAAATAAGTTTTTTTGTACACACAGAGACAATATTGATATTTGCATGCATATACACATGTATATGTATATGCATATGCATATAGCTTGGCACATGCTCGCACATGTTTTAATAACTAAATTCCTGCTTAAATTATTATGCCACATATGCCTTTCTGAGCAAAATATCATGTAATATATGATTCAATCTTTTCAAGAGAGATTTACCCTGGTATTTTGAATTTTAAGAAGCAGACTTTATGTAAAATCTCATTAGAAATTATAGGTTAACTTCTAGATTCATACAGTAAACAGAAGCATACACATATTCACCTCTTCTATCTGATATTATAGACTTTATGACTTTGTCTGGTTACCATGAACTTTGATTTTTAAGCTTATAATGTGAAAGCTTATACATGTGAAAACAATTGTAGACACTGGACCTTTGTCCTCTATGCCTAAAGAAGGTATTCACAGCACAGAAATGCCTTAAAGCTTCAGTGAGATGAAATTTCAAGTTGTTTTAAAATGACTTTTAATTGATCCAATGCACACTGGCTGTTTCTATTCATGTTGAAATATTTTTATTTGACCCACGAACTGTATGCAAAGACAGCATCACTATAGCAGCAGATTTTTTTTTTTTTTTTAATCATTCAACAGCTGGTGTTAAAAATGCTCTACTTCTTCCTTGGCATCAAAACTATACTGTTGCTGGAGAAGACACTACAGGCTTTTGCTTTTGTAAGGGAAATCCTGTGTAGAAAACGGTAAGAAACAGGTAACTTGTAATCTAGCAGTGATAGAAGGAAAGGCTAAATATTAATTTATAATTATGACTGGCTCCTTTAGTCCCATTATTAGACTACAACTCATGTCTAATCTTGTTAAGAAATAAAACATTTTTTAATTTTGGTGAATTTTACTTCTACATATTACTGTTCCCCTATAAATGGACTAGGAAACACTTGGTAATACTAGGACTTCCTGGTATTGAAATGCAGCCTGCTTCCCATGATGAGAAAGAAAATCTTATCAAAGTGTTACAGATGTTCTTCAAATGATTTAATAAATACAAGAATATCTTCTAAGTAAATGAGGCAAATATGTCATTCGAATTCTCACAGCTTCGATAATTAAAAGCAAGACCACCAGCTGACTTCTTTTATTTTTTAAAAGCACAACTTGATCTGCACAAGGAATGCAACCTTCTTCAATAATGTTTTTCCTCACAAAGTTAAGAACCTACCTGTTGATCCCGAGGCAAATGACAGTAGTGGTCCAATATTCATCAGAAACTTTAATTAATTCTGCTTCCCTTTGGGGCATCTTACTTTTACCACAGTGGGGGAAAAAGCAAAAAAACCCCACAATCCTACCCAACCTGTGGTCATTAATATCAGCATAAAACCAGGATGACGCTTAAACTGGAAGACCTGGAGTTTCATATACTTTTCTCATAATGTTTTCAAGTGGCATCCAATTAGTACATGGGGACTGGGATGTATCTCAGTGTGCAGTCACTGCCAATTTACTTTATAATTTAAAGAATGAAACCTTCCCTCTAGCATTTCCTTTTTGCTCTTGTATAGCTTTATTGTTTTTGGAGGAGGTATATACCTATGAAATGAATGAAAAGTCATACTTGTTCCAGTGGAAATAGAATACATGATGAATGATTCACACTGAAAGGTAAACAGGAAGGAATCAAAGCAAAAATTATTTCCTAAGTTGTCAATATATTTACTGCATATTCTAAATGAGAAAAAAATCACCAAAAAAATCAGAAATAGAAAAAAAAAAAAAAAAAAGAAAAGATATTCTAAGGGTAATATACAATCCAACATTTTCAGAGAAATCAATCAATTCCCTTCTGTGCTGCTGTTACTTTGCATGATCTTGCCCAAACTGTTGGGTCAGATTGTCAAATCCAAGATCCCTCAATACTGTGCTGAATTCTCATGTGCAGGCAAGTTCCTACCTTTTGTGGTCATTTCTAATAGCTGGAGTGCTAGAAACCCTTAAGGTTTCTGTTAGGAACATACCTAACTGTACAATTAGAACACCTTTACATTTCTCACCTTTCAATTCCTCAGGTGTAAAATAGTACATTATACCCCACATTGCTTAGGGTTGCCAAGAAGGCAGATATATCAGAAACACCGAGGCACACAGACATTGGAGTAACCGAAGTAATTTAAGACAAAATACAGACCAAACTAGAAAGGATCCTTGATGTACCTTACTGCAGTTTGAACTCTTTAAACCAAGAGTAAACTGTGAGTATTTTACACAACCTTCCATAAATCAGTGGATTTTCCTCAAATGTAAATCAACAGAGCATTTGGCTGCAAAATTCTTCTTTCTAGTCACAGAGGTGTCAATATAAAACTCACGGGCAGGCAGCATTTGGGTTTAGTCCTCAATCTGTGCAACTCTTTCTAGCTCTGAGCACATTTTGTCTGCAATCCTTCCAGCCTCGGTCCTATCTTACAGGGCTCATCATTTGCTAAACATGTTATTTCAGGACATAAACTTTCCCAGTGTTAGGAAGAAGAAAAATACTTAAGATGACAATTTACACTTGTACTGTTAGTCTCCGGGTGCTCTGAGACAGTCCATGCAGGCAACCATAGTGCAGAAAAATGTGAATGAAAAAAAAATTATATTTTTGTTTCTAGGGCTAGTTTGGCACTTAGCCAATAAAAGATCTATACTCACAACTCACATTTTGAACAAATAGTTTTAAAATTAAAAAAGAAAATACACAGTAATTAGTAGAATTTTTTAAACTGTAGAATTTCCTGAAAATTTCCCTGGATAGTGTGGCAAAAACATAGCTAACACATTTGTGTCTGATGTGTCTGTGATGCAAAGGGACAGGACACGTGGGGGACTGCTATGAAAAAGCAGGCAGTGCTGTAAGAAAACAAAAGTAATTGATAAAGCTCTGCAAATCAGAGTTTCTATACACTTTCGATTTTAATCCCTGGTTCCAATCTTATAAATATATGAAATGTATTTCTTTGAAGAGAGTGCAAATTATTTAGGGGAAAATGGAGCTAAAAGTTGACTCCTGTCTGTGCTTCCAGACTCTTATTTTCAGACTCTGAAGTAGAAAGAATTACCTTCATGTTTTCCTCACTGCCTAGGGTTTCAGTGCAAACAAGCCAGATGCCTCGACTCCTTTCTGACACACCTTAACATTATTCCTTTTTCACAGTCACTGAAATAGGTCATAGCCCTGACAAATCTATTATACCTCATTCATAAGTATTTCAGTTTACTCGGACTGTAATTTCTGGCCCAGAGCATCACTGAACATTCAATTTTCTCTGTTTTAAAAAGCACAAGGTACAGGTACCCTGTAAAATGTTATAACTGGATTGTCCATCCCCACAGCACATGGAGGGCCAGTGTCAAGGGCAATTCAGAACATCTACAACTCTATCCTCTCATGTAGCTACTAAGCCTGAAATACATGTAGAAGTAAAAGCAGAAGCAATGACTGATTCAAATCCCTATATAAAATTCATCCATTCAAATCTCTGATAAAGTGATTTCTACTATTTTGTCCACAGTGTAGCTACAATGAAGCTGCTGGTCGGGTCCCGCAGTGCTTTGATCAGCACTTTTTTGAGCTCCCTGTTTCAGCCATCACTTGCATAAATGAAGAAAAGACCAGAAGATGCAAAGTCCTTGCTTCCTCTGCAGAAACACTGGGCCAGCTCTTTGACTCCTTTCTATATTTGTACTGGAACAGCATTCAAGGTTTATGGTAATACTTTTTGCCTAATGCCTAAGGAAAGATAAATTACAATGCTCCAGCCAACAAATGGTAGCTACATTGTGCTTGATTGCTCAGACTCATAGGACTTATTGCACCTCCCCAAAAGAAGATAGGGAAAAAACAATGGCACAGGTCAGCTTGCTTTTCGACTGGGATGGAAGCTAGAAAATCCAGGAACCCCTTACTGCTGCAATTATTTGCTCTGTACAGGTCTCAGTTTCACTACCAATACAAAAAACTATGGAACTGCAGATTACTTTCCCAATATTAACATGTTTAAGTATTAAGCTTTACATTTAAAAAAAAAAAGTGACCAAAAACAAGGTCACCAAAATTCACTAATTTCTGGAAAATATGAAACACTAATATTCAAACAGGACCAACAGTTCCAACCCAATCTGTTTAACAGTTCTATTTCCTATTATGTTCAAAGAAAGCCCAACTGGCTCAGGGGAAAACATTTCATTTTTCTTAAATTGCAGTAGCTTATTGTTGTCATAAAGTATTTTCGTTGTAATAAATTTTTAACTGTCATCACAAAGGCTATAATATATATATTTTTAACAACATTCACAGCTCCCAGAAGTACTAGCTTGCTAGAGGAGGTTTTAACAAAATAAACTATGCATTTTTAAAATAACTTCTGTGTACCTTTACTGCAAAGAATGGTCACTTTATTTCATTGAGAAGATCACTGGGGACTTTCATATGTGCCATCAAGCACAGCAAGCCTAAACTGTCACACTTTGCTTGAAAGCAGACATCCGTGGACCCCTCTTGCTGCTGCATACAGTAATGCTATAACCTCCAGGCCACCCATGCCAAAAAAAATAACAAGACATTCACTACCCATTTTGGCTCTAATTTTAACTGAACTAACTTGTGTGCTGTTAAGTTAGGAATGGTGAGCACACACCTAGTAAATCAAATGGATGCTATGGATGCATTTTCTCTGAACATAAGGAGTACCCGGGTAATGAGGAAGCCTCTCAGAAAAGGCATGACCTCCTCTAAACACATGCAGTTGTGCAATTTTATGTTTCTGCGGTCTGCTTTTGAGACAAGGCATTCCCAAATCAACAATGTTCGACTGGCTGGGTGCCCACTTTCACCTACGAAGCACTGTGGGCTTCTTATTAGGGTTTTTGGTCTTGATCTAATGTCACTTTTGGAAATATGTTTTAAAATAGAATGATACAGCTGTCACGTAAATCTGCTAAGTTCATGAACATATGAAAAAAGGTTCTTCAAAGCTAGGCTGGTGGGGTGCATGATGTAAGTCAGGGTTGTGAAAGCCTGTCTTGATTTAATGATGCCTTTCATGCTGTGTATGTGATTTGGTTCATGGAATGTGTACTTTGCATAAAAGCTAAAAAGTTAGGAACTGAAATATGTGAAGAGAACACTCATATCCTAGTCCTACCCCTATATGTATAAGCATAATGATGACATCTCTCATTACAAGAATATACACTGCTTCTTAAAGCTGGAAATATGCTACAGATTTTTCATATGCTCTAGCAAGATACATTTTTAAAAAGTGCTCATTAAATGAGCCACCAGTTCACACCTCTCATTCATTACAAGCATTATGATGTGTGCTTTGTGCTTTTAATTTACTTCAATTTCAGCAAGATCTGTGGAAATTGAGAAGCTTGACAGAATCCTGGACATATTAAACAACAGGATACTGAAAGAGTTGCCTTTACACTTTAAAGGCAATCATGGAAACTCAATAATACTTTAAAACAGCATATACTTTGAGATTTGTATGTTACTGTATTCTCTGAAGTAATACATGCCCACAAGGGTGCCGTGTTTCTTGTTCTTGTGACTCTGGCTTATGATTACAGCTTTTACTTGGCTGAAAAATGTTAAAATTCTCTTAGCATTGTTCTTTAATGGAAACATTAAAATGAAATATTACAGATTTTTTTTTTTAAACTCCAGTATCCTCCTAAAATGACTAACCTAAATCATAGGGAACATGCTTGCAAGCCACACTCTTGCTCAAAACAGGCTGCTGATCCGAGCACTTGTCTAATACCTAGTGTCTGAAATGCCAGGAGGAACAATTGAGCTCTCCTCTTCTTCCAGATGTTCTACCAACA
Source organism: Pyrocephalus nanus (assembly GCA_038380795.1). Taxonomy (NCBI): domain Eukaryota; kingdom Metazoa; phylum Chordata; class Aves; order Passeriformes; family Tyrannidae; genus Pyrocephalus; species Pyrocephalus nanus. The sequence goes on along the minus strand of CM076261.1, from coordinate 78,109,406 downwards.
ACACTTCTACACATTCATTCACCAATCAAAAAATCACAGCAAGTTTATGCTACACTGGGCCTGAAATACCTGATTAATTCTAGAAATTGCCAAAATAAATACAGGCTAAGTCTTTGCTCATTGAATAAGGATAAAGTAACTTCAAAATCCACAGCCACTGGTTGCCATGCAACCTGCTATAGTATTATGGCAGAAATAAGCTGTGCTTGAATTTTCAGTGCCCTCTCGCTCAGCCTTCTTGATGTTGTGATACTCTAATGCTTCTCAGCTAACTTCCATTAAGTAGTTTTTTGTGGGGTAGTATTCCAAGGTTAAAATGATTAAATAACTTTTATGGTTGATCAAATATAAGCCCTTATTATACACAGTAGGCAAAACCATACATTTTAATTACTTTGTTATCAAAGATCTTGGTATTTACATTTCATTTTTCAGTTATAATTCTGAATTTAGTTTGACCTTCATAAAAAAGAGAAGACCCAAGATTCTTGCTGTCTTAAACAATTTTCCCATAAACAAAAAAGAACATTAAGACATGGTAACAGCAGAAACAATGCAATGAGATCCACATAGTCTATCAGAAATGTTTTCTACTGAGATATTTTGTTTTATTTAAGCATCTCCTTTTAATTCTTCATTTTAATTTTTAACTACTTTAATTATTTGTGACTTGATAAGGCATTTGCAGTCCAAGGGTGATATATCAATATTTGATAATATTGACATTACATTAATTCGAAGATCATATATAGAGCTATGAATAGCATTTTTCCCTTATGAGAAGTACATTCCAGTTTAAATACTGAAATAAAAATATTAGTTTCAGGTACTCTGAAGAACTTTGCTACTGATTGGTAACAAAGTAATTTTTTGTAATTAAATTGTACTAATATTTATAGTGACATATGTTTAAAAATTCATGATTAAACAAAGTTTGTATTTTGTATTTTTTGGCTTCTGAAATTATTTGAAGAAGACAGATTTCATGGACAAGAATCTACTTAAAGAGGTCTTGTCTTACATATCCATTTATTACAAAAATCTAATGCAATTCAAAATCTATCCATTAACCTCTACAAACTTCTGTAAAAACAGATTTATTAGATGAGGATAGAAATGCCACGTGCATAATTTATACTATAAATATATCAAAATAAAAATACCATATTTCATTTACTAAGAAGCAAAAATAAAAAAAAAAAGAAACTCTTAATATACGGAAAGATGTTCAGATTGTCCTTTCTAAGAAAACATTTTATTTTGCCAAATTCAGATTCAGTACTTTTCATGTGTCTGCTTAGGTTACACAGCAGTGTTAAAGAAAAAAAAAACAAACAACAAAGATGAATTTAAAAAGCTTGTATTTTAACTCTTAAAGGCTTTTTCTTTTTACTGTTTTACTATTTTGTCTCTCCAGAGCTTTACACAGCTTTTCCCACTATCTATGGTAATTTTTAAATATATACAATCGAAAAATATACTTATGCTTGTGGTGGGAGGTTAGACACATTTTAAAAATTATTTCCTTTTCATAGTGTACTAGTTCATAATGAATAAGAAAAAAAATACTAAATAGAAAGCATGAAATTAACAACAAGCAGTAGATTCAAATAACCTTGCAGCCGAAGCTTTGTAACCTAATTCCAATAATGGCTCAAAGATACATGGCATAATAACATTTTCTCTTTTTCAGATTGTAATAATGTTCACATGCAAACGCATGGCCAGACTCATCGTTATAAAATGATTGCTTAACACATTCCTTCTCGGGCTTTGTAGTCTCACGTCTGCATAATGTGCCCCTTTTAGTATCGTACCGTGCAACACTTAAAGTTAGCTCCAAATAGCATCACTATTTTCTCATTTATTTTGTTACTTTAGGGAAAAAGCTCCAAGTATTCCCCTCCTCCCTAGGCCCCCAATTTAAGGAATGGCTCTAAACTATGGTAATTGCCTTCTTATTCCAGTTAAAGAGAGGGGAATAGGCTTATCTGTTTGGAAACGCAATCTCTTGTAACTCCTTCTGTAAAGGGTACGAGGAGCAGACAGCACGTAAGTGACACATCGCCTTGTGTTCCAGAAACAGATGGGGGCACTATCCAATATGCTCAACAACATCGATGCAGCAGAGCATCCCAGCTCTCGGCGGCAGCGGGGAACACGGCATAGCGACAGTGCCCAGCACAATTTGAGCTATTAATAATTAGCAATGCTAAACTGCAATGACTCCATCCTCGCTGTCAGGTGTTTAGATAACGCCATCAAGTGTGGAGCCTGGCGCCCACAGTCATTTTGTAAACTCTATCTATCAGTTTAGGAATGCATTTCAGTTTCCTAGCGTGTATACAGTCGACCTGCTGGTGAAATTACATTGTATAAAGCAAAATACCATTCTACGCAGGAGAAGATAGAAAGCAGAAAAGAACTTAAAGGAAAACTTTAAAAGATCTGTCATCAAAACTTTAAATAGGCCTTTCTCCAGCTGTAGCTAAATTATTGTACTTCTTGATACTGTTTGCTCCTCATAGCAATTGAAAGCATATGTAATTTAACAGCAGGCCTCAATCCTTTAATAAGCTGTCTTTAAAATACCTTACATGGATTACCTATCTGTAAATCTGCTTCCCATGCAGAATGTGACAGCATTATGGAAATTGTGAGTTCAGTAAAGATGGCATATACCAAAGAGAACCACATCTGCACACTGTAAGATTATACCAAACATTGGAAGTAATCTTTAGTCATTTATAATACTGCAGAATGAATAATTAAGATTAAGGGCTCTATTCTGCCCTTACTTATGTCCTACGTATTTCATAATTTCCCCCCCCCCCCCCCCCCGTAAATTAAATGGAAAAGTAGCACTGCAAGGCTTTCTTGTTCAAATTATGCAAAGTTGGTATTCATCTTTCAGCAATTCGGTGCACATCTAAGGAAGTTTGGCAAAAAAAGAATGATCACATATGGAACAGAATCAATACTAAAAAGGGATATCCCGTGTTTGCCAAAAGGAGCAACTTGCAAGTAGCACAAGTTTCCTTATCACTTAAATAAAATATTAAAGAAACAAAACCCAAAAAAGAGTTTCCTACAGCAGAAACACATTTCAAAGAGATTCTTTGCTCTGAGTCACTCTGCTGAATATGCAGCCTGCCTAGACAAAAAGAATGACAAATGTCTGAAAGCAGCTCACAGCAAAGGAGGGGGAATTGGTAAGTTTTGGTAAGGAAAGGGCAGCACTAATGGTTCCTGATAATTGGATTTCTTAGCTGGACCTACCTTTGCACTTAAAAATATGTAATTTCTCCTGCCATTTACTTGTAGGAGAAGCAGCAACAGGAGAGCTTTCTCCAAACCCATGCTGGTGGGCAGGAAGAGGAGGAGGAGGGAGAGGCACTAATAGTATCCAAGGTCTTTCTGTGGAAGACCTATGCACCACCAGCCAGGTACCATTCCTTGCCCACCTTCAGCTCCAGGAAACTGCAGACCAGAATCCAGTCTTACACCTTACTTTGCAGCCTTACAAATGCCTTTATCATTAGGAGTAGATGAATGAAATTAAATGCCTATCTTACTGACAGCCATTCATTATATTCCACCACAGAAATTATGAAACAGTTGATGCCAGGATAACAGAGTTCACAACCAGCTTTGTCCTTTTTCTTTGCTCTTGCAATTCATGAAAGCCAAACAAAGGCAATTTTTTTTGGAATAATTTTTACTAATGCATAAGATTTTCACACATGGTTAATGTCTGCTACTTTGGAAACAGTGGCATTTCTAGGACTTGGCATTTGAGATGGCAGATGGGGTGGAAAGAAATTTGCCTCTGGGGTTAGGGAGCTACATCGGTCTCTTTTGCCCACTGCAGAACTATTTGTTCATTCCCTCTTATGTAGAGCAATAAAAACCCTGCCATTTAGAGCATCTGAATCTGAGTTTTAGCACTCACTTTCTCAGCATTAGTGCTGTGTATAAATGTTGGTCATACTAATACCAAAATACATTGCAAATATGTGCAGCACATGCAGGCCCTGGAGAGCCTCCAGTGTTAAGTGATATCTCAGCTGCTGTGGCAGCTTTCTCACATAAGGAGGACACTTTCCTCCCCCCATGTGAGAGCCCAGAGAACACACACGTCTTTAAATGCAGAATTAGCTAAGCAACTAACACATCATACGGCAAAATAAACAATATTCCCAAGCTTGTTAAAAGCTAAATATGGCACTTTAGAGAACAATGCACAGTCAAATGAATTTCAAGACTAAGTTACCAATAAGACAAGCTTAATCCTCCGGTCAGACATGATGTTAAAATTACACAGAAAGTGAGGAGGTGATTATTAAAGGAGTGTGAACATATTCCAGCTCTAAAACAGACATAGATAAACTGACATAAGCACAGACATCTCAGATGGAGACTCAGCACAAAAAATCATTGGGGAAAAAAATCCCTTTGCATTCCTATATATATTTGGAACCGTTAGTTCCTCACTGCTGCAGTAGCATTCATTTCCCAAACTTCTGAAATCCCCTTTATCAGTGAGATTCTCATACACTCTTAAGAGAAAGTAATGGTAACCTATCACTTTTAAGACTACAGCTTTTGAAAAACCAGACTGTCAGAATACTGTAGGATGTACAATAAAAAGCGAAAGAATGGCAGAGACTGGCTAGATTTTTTAATATGTTTCCAGCATCCACGATTCTATGATTAATTTGTTCTCTCTCATCCTCTTTTCCAAATTGGTAGGAAAGCCTTTACCATTTCTGAGCTTAGCATTACTTCCTGCTCAATTTAGGGATTTTATTGCCACAGAAAGCAGATTGATAGTAATTATTATTATGAGCATTTGTAAGGCAACAGACAACAACTACTGCAATATTGGGCTAATATTAAAATGAAAATTGTTCTCAAGTACCAAGAGCAAATGTCCAGTAATCTGTATATAATCTCACTTTTACAAAATGAAGAAAGAGGTTTTCTTTCCCAGTAGACTGTATGAAGTGTTAGAGGACCCAGACAAAAAAACTCCACCAGAGTAAAAGCACATCTTAAGCAATTCTTGTATGGATCATGAAGCAGAAGAGCTGAACTTTCACAAAGCTGTGTAAATATACACAGTTCATTCAGCAACAGTACGTCCTGCTTAAATTGCTGATTTTCTATTGCTTCTGCATCTGAAATCTTATTGTCCCACCCCTAAAGAAATAAAAACATTTACAAATCTCTTGGATTCTCCTGCCATAACTGTCTAACAGTCTTTCTGGAAAAATGAGGTTAGTGGGTCACTACTTCTAATAGGTGGTTTCATGAGCAAGATTTGGGACATTAATAGTTTGACAGATTTTTGGAGAGTGCTATTCATTTGAAAAGATATTCACAATCACCAGCACTAATTATTATACTCACATCTCTCCATATCATGTTTTAACTAAAAAAGAGAGAGAAAAAGGCAATTCTCAGCTCAGTACAATCTTCTCTTCTTATTAATTAGTTAAAAAAAAAAAAAGTTTCTCAAGAAAGGAGGTAAAGGCAGAAAGAGGTAGATTGGAATGCACCAAGATAGCTGTTTTTATGCCTTGAAAATTTCCAACTTCTTTTTCCTCATTATCTCTACAGAAGCATCATGAATTTGAGCAGCCAGGGTGAAAAGCTGCTGCTGACTATTGGTATAGCCCACAGCAATTATTTTATGACAGCTCTCAGTTCACTTGCGTTGGCCACATTTTGGAGGAGCGCCAGCACCAACACACTGATCAAGAACCTGCACGAAGGCTCATTTAACCTGCCCTGCATATGTGAGGTCATTTTATGCATAAAAGCCAGCACTCTTGTGACATTAGTATTTTTTAGCTCAGTCATTTCTCTGAAAAAAGTCCACTGACCAAAGGGATTAACTTGGTAGCCTTTGTCTCTTACTCTAAATGTAACAGTTTTGTGAGATGCATTTTCTAGTTAAAAAAAATAATAACAATTAAAGAATACTTTTTTTAATCTGTTGATATTTTATTTTGGAGCTGAACACAGAAGAATAGACTAATGAGGAACAGAGTCAGCCTTTCAAAGACTGTTTTCATCTTACAGACATCACTTTTTTACCAGTTCTTTTCCTTTTCAAATACATCTAGAAAATACACTGTATTTTTTAACCCTTAGTACAATAGTTTAGCCTTAAGAAACAATAACAGATCTCCTGGATAGCATACTGGACCTGATGGGTTGTTTCAAAGAAGACTACAGTAAGAGAATGAATTCATATTAAATCAGAAATGGGGATGATTCATCTTTAAACTCTGCTTTATCTATCCACATACTTCTCTTACTATTACCTTTATATCAAGAACATTTCTGTTTTGATTTTCTGCCTCTGGTTCTGAGAGAATTTTACAGCCTTATGTTTGGTGCAAGTGGGTCACGGTTTTCTAACATGTTCTATTATTCCAGAGTATGGAGTGATTTTTTGCAAAGGGTACCCTGTCATCTCTGATATTGCAACTGATGTAAGCCCTGAGAGGTGCATACAGTAGCATTTGTTTGATCAGTTAAGTATTTGATATTATCTTCCAAATGCTATCTCTTCTGCTCCCTCAGATTCTGGAAGTGTATAGCCACAAAAGGGATCATCTGTTCTGTCCTCTTGTCTCAAGACAGAATCAACAGTACCATAATTCATCTAGAAGCTAAGTCATCTAATCTTTCTTGCCTTATAGACCTCTAATGATGCAGACTACGTAACTTGTTCCAGAGTTTCACTTTCCTTGTCTTAAATCGATTTCAAGTACAGAAGTTGAGGGTTTTTAAAAGTCAGAATGCTCGTATGATGCTGTGAAGCTGGATCCATTCATTCCTCTAGCTAAAGGAACTATTTCTTTGACATTACACTTCCAAAAATATAACTGCCTGCATTACAATTTCTATTTCGTAATTCTTTTTTTAAGTGCTGCTCTGTGAAATCATTTGTGACTATGATGATTTTGAGTAATTTATTATCACTTGCACCACCTTCCCTTTTTCTCTTAATATTCTCCCTTGCTTCTTCTCCTTTGGTAAGAGGACACCAGAACTGCCTTTGAAAGAAACTACTGAAAGACTCAGAGGTGTTTGCAATCTTTTTATTTTTCCCTTCCTGTTTAAGGGAAGAACCATACTCCATACCTATATCTTCCTGGACAGAATTTTTGGTTTTGTTTACTTGAAGTTCCAAGGATGAAAAACTAAATTTTCTTCTCCTTCATGAAAGGAAGATGGATATATAAAAGAAGGAGAAAAATTAACAAGAGTAAAAGAAAGCTTAAGTCTATTAGCAAGAAGCTGAGGTAACAACTTCATTTTATCTGTATGTCTAATGAACATTTAAAGACAGAGATCAACAAATTACTCATGGCAACCATTTATTTAGTAATAAGCCTGTGTGTGCTGCCATATGAATAAATGCGCAAAAGCAAATAACACTATTCTTGTCCTGAGCAAAAGCAAATAAAACTATTCTTGTCACAATCTTAAGTGACACACAAATAAGATAATATGGATAGAACACCCTTAATATGGATAGAACTTTGAACTGTATGTTTAAGGGCTTTGTTTTGTTTGCAGTTGAAGAAAGGATCAGTGCTGCAAAATGAGAAGTGCTTTAGTAAGAAATACTTTGCCTCAGAGAGGAAATAAAGGCAATATTACTGTCTTCTAACTTGGACTTGGTTTATCCCATGTCCAACTTTGCATGCAAGTTCCAATTTTCTACTTTGTCCTTTCCCCTCTAACTACTTCTGGAATGCACTTCCTCTTCCTAAAAAGAGTGCAGCTATTTATCATTCCTCCCTCAGTCTACTTATTCTCAGATTCCCTTTCAACACCCTTTCTTCATCAGAATGCCTGATGAACTGCATACTTCGTTCTTGTCTACTAAATTGGACAAGATTGTATTGGGATATAGGAATCTTCTACTAATTAAAGGGAAAAAAACCAGCACTCTCCTCCATACCAAAACTCAGCCAGCTTTATTTCTCTGATGACAAGCCCCTCAGTTCAAGTGCAGCCTGGATAAAACAGCTCCTAATCTCCCTTCAGATCTTACTTAAGACTACTTCTATCCTTGTTTAACCTTTCAAAAGCACAGCCTTGCCTTTCCATCCACACAGCTAAGATCACACTGTAAATTGCAGAAACCTTACAATACTGGTATCGAGTCAGAATGCTGTTACCAAGATAATATTTCCTTTCCATTGCCTTGGCCATGTGATGCCTGTCTTTGCCTATGTCTGCTGGTTTTCCTCTTCTATTGGATGAAACACAGTATTTGTCCCCACTTGCACAGAATATTTTTTCCCCTTTCACTCATGACCATGAGGTCTGCTCTATCTTCCCCTGCTACATAAGCCAAGTCTCCAACTCACACTTCCTACATTTTCAAAACCCTATGTCTGTGCTCTCTGCAGTGCCCCTCAGTCTTCTGATACACCCTCCATCAGCACACATAGAGCTACCTTTTCTTCTTTCAAATCCAAATCCCCCTTCTCCTCTATAAACTTTTTTGTTGCTGTGAGCTGAGACCAATGTATTGACTTAATACTTTCTGATTGCTTAAGCATGTTGTCTGCCTACATTTTGCTCCTCTCTTTGTTTTTCTCCCAGTTATGTTTTCATTGCAACATGCAACTGTGAAAACAGCAGTAAAACAGTTATGGAAAAAGATACAAGATTTTGAAAACATTTATATTTAAAATATTTTCCCTGCACATCTAAACAAAATTGTAGGGAAAAACACATTGAAAAATACAAGCAACCTATGAACAATGTTGATATTTAATTTGGACATGAGGTGAAAAAATACTGAGCATTTAGTCCTGCTTTAAGGTGAAATCATGGTATAGATACAAAAGAGTTACGTAGACTTCCAGGGCAGTATTATAGTGGTTAACAATTATAGTCAACAAATACCTAAACAATGGTTTCACATTTCTGTGACCCAGTCTGTAAGTCACTAAATCTAAGTTAGCTAGACTAATTAAATGAAGTTATCATAAATTTATTGTACTATTACAAGTACTATTACTACTATCACTGAGTTAAGACACCCACTTCCCAATAAAATATATGCCTATTTATCCTTCCCACATGTAATGAAACATGGACTTTTCAATTATGGTGAGGATTATCCCTTGAGTCGTAAAAGAACAAGCCCAGAACACTATATTCAGACACAGAGAAATTTTTATCTAAATCTGAACTTTGCATTTAGTGCTCATCTCTGATGAATGGAAAAATGAAAAATAAATTCATTTTTGTCCTGAATTCACACACTATATAGTTTGAATAGGTTTAGTATGAACTTTCCCTTCAGAGAAAATATACTAGAAAATGCACATTGCTACTAACCTCTGCTGCAATCTATTGTGGTAACAAAAGTATATTTTATGTTTTGAGTTAGATTGGATTCCAGCTTTCCAAAAGTGGAAGGAAAAGGCAGCAATCTACTTTTCTACTCAGTTTTCAAGGTCTGATAAAAAAGTTGTAACAGGACTCTGACTAGGCTAAAATAAACATAGATAGCAAGGCATTGTTAGAAAAAAAAATTTAAACATGCCTTTTGTAAGTTTGTCGGGAAAATATCACTGTGATAAAAAGTCTCCAGCTTTAGGGCAGAGAATGCTTGGAGACAGGCACTGGGAGACAGACTTTCGTGATTTAGGCTGGAGACACTTTGCAATGGACCATGCCAGGCAACATGGGAGCCATTGCACAGGGAACATCTGCACTGAGCTGCTGTTCAGATGTGTTTTTCATAAGATTTTGCCCAAACGTAAGAATCTGATCTTCTGCAATCCAAATCGTTTTTTGTCTTGTGGAAGGGAAGTTGGGAAAGGCCATGCCACCTCTCTGTGTACTGCAGCAGGAGATGCTCTGGCTGTGGCACCAGGGCATGGAGGTACTCTGCTCCTGCTCAGGCAACCCAGGCACTTTGACACCCATCTCACAGAAAGCCCACCAGTGCTCTGAGCTGGGAATGAGAACTAAGCTGATTTGCTGTTACAAAGACTACATAGAACTAAAAAAAAAAAATTCTGTTTTCTTCCTTAGGTGTAGGCTATCGTTTTGATATGTGTAAGAGATTCTAATGATAGAGGCAATCTCTGCAGACTTATCAGGGCTTCCCATTAACCTTTTCAGCACCTCTGTTTCCTCAGCAAGGCTTCTCCAGGCAGCAGCTAAGAAGAGATATACTGCCGGCACCACTGTATGAAAGATACCTGCCAGGGATCCATGTGGGATACTGATGATCAATGTTAAACTTAAAAAACTTTCTTTCTCTGCAGAGAAGTACAGCTGTGGTCCTTCAGGAGAAAACGACTGCAGAATTTCCACTTCTCTGTATGGATTTTTCTCAGCTGATGCATTGTCTGGATCCTTCTCATGGAGTACTTTCTGCTGCTTTTGAAACCCTCTAGTGACATATTTTTATACAGTTCACAAACCATGATCCAGAGAGAATACTGAATTGGACCCATCATTAGAATTCTCCTATTAAAGAACGCGATCAAATGCCTTGCTTGGTGTTTTTCCATCTTTTATTTGGAACAACAAAGATAACTGAACCTAGCTAAACTATAAAACTGTAAAGTAAAATTCTAACTAAAAATGACTTGTTTTCATAAATTTAGCTGTGTATTGGACAGATTTTTTGACCTTGCTCATTCTGTACTTTTAAATTTTTGTATTTTTCTGATGTTTAGACAAATCACTTTTATATTTAACTTTAGTTAAGGAAAAAGATCTCTGACATAAACCACTACAAATTCAGGAGGATAACTTCTTTTCCCAGTCTATAGGGCACTTACATTTCATGCAGTTCTCTTTTTCCCATGCTGTTCTCTCAGTTACAATTCCAGCCCAGTTTTTAGACTAGAATGATAAGGATGCTTGCTTTCACATTTTCTGATTTCGGTATATTTGAAGATAATGCTTAAGATGGTAAGAACTGTCAATCTCTTAAATTTAGAATGTATATTTTTATATTTTCATTAAAACCTTTACAAAAATCCAGTTGATAGTGTATCAGCTAACTTTGGTATTAAGATTATAACAGTTCAAGATGCTGTGAAAATGGACAATGGCACTTTATTGTACACAAAATTGTATTGCCCATAAAATTGTGACTTGGAAAATACATATGCTTCTAATATGGCAATAATGCTGCAGAGACCCAAATTCTCTTAAAGACCCAAATTCTCTTAAAAGAGATGCTCAATTACTATTTGTATATCTAAGTCCATATGCAGATTTATTCTATTTTGGGGCATTCATACACTAAATTTCTTTCCAAGTTTGAAGTATATACATGATTCTCCTCTGCAAGGAGATTCAGGTGACTGGGACTTTGGCATGCACCCCTCTCTACTCTGCCAGGCCATACGCCAATATTACAAGCTGCATTTTTTACTTTTCTGAGTCATCCAGATAAAAGGAAAAAACAGTAAAATTCCCTGCACCGTGCACCACTCAGATAACAAACAGACAAATAAATATAAGCAAAACAACATCAGTCTTTATGTATACATTAAAATGAAAGTACAGCCTTTCAGATCCCATGAGTTTGATTCCTTTTTCATCTTTTCCACTCTTCCCATCCTTACCCTGGTTTTTGCCCTCTAAAAGCAAGTTACCTCTCCACTGTGCTCCTGCAGTCACGGATGCTGTTCTTATTTCTGGTGAGAGGTTCTCTCTCTCTCTGCCTCCCCAGTAACAACAACACTGATGCCCTAAATACTCTTCTTACAGCTTTCCAACGGGGAAAGATTCGCCTTTTCCATCTAACCCCAGCATGCCCCCCTCCTTGGCCTGTATCAGCATCTTTCCAATGTCCAACAGAGTCGGGGGATCTGCCTCTTTCCCCTCTATAACATTAATTGTCAAATGGCTTTATGGCACTCCAGGTGAGTAAAAAAAAGCAGCCGAATTAAGGAATTAGAAAAAGGATGCATGGTGCTAAGCTTGGATTCGTGGCTTCAGCAGAACTGCTGGGCAGTGGCAGCAGCGCAGCACCCTGGAAGCTGGACACGGCGGTGCCCTGGCACGCCTGCCTCCCACCGGGCTCTGCCTGTGCCTGCACTACGGCGAGGGAGCCTGCTGCAAAAGCAGATTGCCACAGGGAATAAAAGAAAAACCTGAGGGATAAAAATGGATAGCTTCCAATTAAAATTACCATACTGTAATTTTGTTAGTTATCAGTAACAGACTAAAGTACATGGCAGCTTAACTGACAAGAAAATGTCCTTTTGGGCATAATACAGCATACAGATCTTTGACTTTTTAGCATGCAGTGTCCAGATGGTACTTTTTTGCCTCATGTTGCGATCAGGAGGCAGAAAGGCCATTTCGGAAACAGTGGCAGTGAAAGCCAGGATAGATCAGAGGCACACGAGGCCGCCTGAATGTATGAGGGTGTATCGTATCATTGCAGGTAATCCTCACACGAGGGTACGTACAGTAGGAAGGATATTTTCTAAAGCTATTTGCTGGAGACACTATCAAGTGCACTTAGAGCAGTGGTTTGTGTGGCTGATTAGAAACCTACCCTGCTGCTGCTGAATGCCCGTTAAGACAAGGAACATTTTATTTACAAGATGTAAAGAAAAACGATCGCTGAATAATAAAATGTTCCACTACATTCCAGCATGCTATATTAACTTAGGAATGCTATTGTATATTAAAAAGTTATGCCCTCTTCATTTTTTCTCGCAGTCTTTACTTTAGAGATGTGCACAATGCGGTTCCCCCCACCCTACAAGAAAGATAATCTTTCTTCTTCAGCACAGCACAAATCCCGCGGCTAACTCCCCTTGTGAACCTGAGTGGTATTGACATGGGGGTGTAGAGTCAGGCAAAAAACCAGGCATCTTCTGATGAAACACATAAACTACACACATTCAAGAACAAAACAAAAATCTTCTAAAAGCCTGTGTGTAAGATAAGACTGCCTTGGGGGCAGCTCGAACTTGCGGTCTTGGCCATTTACTCAGGATTTTACAGAGCCATCTATTACAGTATTCAACAAAAAGAAGTACTTCAAAAAGCTTCCTTTTTTTTTCAGTTGGAAGTACAATAATTTGTAAGTCAAAATTTGGAAGTGTTCCCAGTTTTTGGCAGTAAAATGATAATACTGGGCATATCATTTTAAAGTGGAATCTCATGGAAGTTAATTCAGACGACAAGGTCACTTTTAGACATTTTTTTCCCTTATGTTTTGGACTGAAAATAATTCCCAAATCCTATTATTTGAAGCAGGGGTACTTACCATAGCAATCCCTTCCTCCCCTGATACACATGCTACCTCTGAGATAGAGTGCCTTAAAAAAAACCCTCACAAGGATATATACCATGAGCTTCAGAATTTTTTAAGCAAAGAAAAGAAAAAGTTGTACACCAAGCAATCATAGAGTATACCTTTGTACTGCTTGGTTTTAACATGAACTTTTCAAAAGTGTGAGTTTACTTCCTTTGTATAAAACCAAACAATTTAGGCAAGAAGGAGGAAAAGGATGGTGGGCTCTTTTAACAGTTAAAATGGAGCAGTTACTTCAGTCAAGTAGATAGATTAAAATCAATTTTGCCCCAATATCTCCTTGTTCTGTTTTGCACCTCAGTCTCAGGGAGTGATGCCCTAAACCTGTAAGTGCTACTACATTATTCTAATTAAAACACCAAACCAATCAACCAAACACATCAATATGTTTCTAGAGAATGGCAGGATTATGGAAAATCCTGATTAAACTACTGCCACCAGAATAAAGAAGAATGTAGGGCTCAGAGAGATCAAATTATCTCTAGATAAGATTAAATCAACTCACACAAAATTGGAGGACCCATGAGAAGTATCAAAGGTATAACATCATACATGTCACAAAAGTATCTATGGTGAGCTTTTATTTATATATTTTTAAAATGTTATATAATTTGATTTGAAAGTACAAATCTCCAATATTTGAGTAAAGCCTCAAAGTTCATTTACACCAAGTTTTCCCTAACACCCTTTCCTCTATTTCTCTCACATATCCTCTCACACATAAACCCCATTCACATTCTATAAGCCGAACACTGATATACTATCAAAATGCAGGCTACATTTATCTAGAACAAAGTATAAACATTTCCAGTGTGTGTACTCAAGATTCATTTGCTTGCCAAATGGCTTTGTCTCCTTCTTTGGTTATTGTCAGAAGGAAGCATTTTGATTCTAATGACTGAATTCCTCAAGCTCAGGTACTGCTGATAATAGGATTTATGACAAGCTAAAAAAAGCAAAAAGTGATCAGAGACCTTTTTTTAAATGCCATCACACTGCTGACTGAAGGTATGACTTAGAGGCCAGATGTAAGACTAAACACTCGTCGACATGTAGGAGATTGCCTGGACAGCTATGCTCCCATACACATGCCAAACTCCTGCTGATTTAAAAGCAAATTCGCAAACCCATCTGAGAGCATGGTTTGGAGAGTATCACCTCTTCTTCAAATAAATGCACATTTTTTTTCTGTGGAGGGCTATTCCTTTTCTTCTATAGCATATGTTCTATTGACTAACAAAGCAAAGCAAAACAAAGTAAGTGAGCAAGCAAATGGCAACAAACCCTTTATTCTTCACATTGTTACTAGCACTGTGCCTCTCACTAACTAGCTCCTATTTACAGCCTCTGCTCTGTTTACTGTTCGTTGCTTTGTTTCTGTGGAAGCACTTCGATACATGACAGATAGAACAAAAAGAGGAAAAGTGAATTTCAAACTGCAAGAATCCAGCGTAAAGCATATCTAATGGCCATCTGTACACATGCTTGAAGAAAGCGGAAAAGCACACAACTGAAAGACACTTTCCTCGATCTTTCCCTCTCTCTGCCATGTGTCATTTACGCATATGAATCCAATGCATCTCAGAGATGATTATCTGGCAGTGTCCTACTAATCTGCTCATCAGTTACAGGACAGACAGGCACATTTTAAGCATATCAGTTCCTCTGTGAGTCTGAGTTAAACTGAAGCCATGAGAGACAGAAGACAAACACATTAAGCCAGTGCAATCCTAAGAGCTTTAAGTGATCCAGGAGAGCCACAGAGCCCAAATTAGTGAACTTTAAAACAGCCTATGTTAAAATAATGAAATGCCTCCATTAAATATTTTCTTATTTTATTTTTTTCCTGTATTGATACACAGTGTGAACACATTCAGTATATTTAACACAGCAGTACAGATGGAAAGAATAACAACTGAAACTAATTCATTTTGATTTCTGCTTTACAAATAAGAGAAAGACTTGGTCTTCTCTGAAAGATTTATGAGGCTTCCCACCATAAAGGAGCCTGGATTACAGCTATGCTTACTTTATAAAATGAAATTCTGCCATTATAGGCAAGAGTTCATGGCTGTAATTATTTCAATGCACTTCCCAGTCAATGTGTCTTACGCAGCTGAGCCGAACCCTCTCTTACATATGCAGGTCATTTCATAAGAAGTCTAAGAGCTTCAACAACTTTGTGTGACCTTGCATTGAATAACACTGGAAAATTGATTTGGCTCTAGTAATAAAAGACCGTCTGCATTATCTGCATTCTAATTATAATTAATATAACCAGGATAACTGCTGTATTATTTACGATTAGAGCTATAGTGAGCACAGTGTAATAATAATCTGCAACATAATTTTTTATTGATCTGATGGCTTTATTGCAGAAAAAACAAAATGCTACACTGCTGTACTACTAAAATTGCCTTTCTAGACATGTCTGTTTAGAGGAAGAATGTTCATTTAACATTTCTTTTATCTCATCAAATTCCCATAGATTTTAATATCAGAGAGAGTATGATCCTTGCTTGCATGCTTGCTTTTCTTTCTTTTTTTTCTTTGCAAAAAGAAGAAAAAATAGACTGATTAATGCACCCATATTTTCCATTGTTCATTTCCTGGGAATCATTCATTCCTTGCAATTCTTTAGCAATTGCAACACACTTTGTTAACAGAATTGGGCTATATCTCAAGAATGTACAGCTCTCCATTTCAAAGAAAACTTACATTCTACATTAAAAAAGAAAAAAAAGAAGTTGAAAAATAATTCAAATTCAACTGAATTAATTTTATCTTAGCAGGCTAAGTATCTGTTCAATGATATCATATTTGAACTCCTTTTCCTAAATTTGGTGAAATGGAAAGTAAGCTCTCAGAATTTGGCAAAAGCAGATGTAAAACAGTGTTTTGTTTTGGTAAAAAATAAATATGCAGTGGGAATGCTGAAGGCAGCATTTGTAGGAATGCAGTAAAAAAGCTGAAAATGAATGGATTTCACTATTTCAATGTAAAACTTAAAAACTGGATGGGAAAAATAAGAAAATGCTTTCCAGAAAGCGATTCCAAATCGCCCTAAAGTCTCTAATGCCAAAATAAAATTTCCTGTAGGGTTTGTTATCCTCATAATATGACACTACTCTTATTTTCTGATCTTCACTTGTTTCTGAGTGAAATAATGAATAACTTGCTTAGATGAGCTTACTATTAGACTTCAGAGTTAATATTTACAAGTACAAATCTTGAGAGTTTAATCTCAGAACTTGTTTACAGCTACATCAAGACAATATCAGAAATTAATTACAATGTAAGATAGAACGAATACTTATATATTTGTAGAAAATTTATAGATATTCATGATTACATATTATGTTATTAATATTAGGTGTGCTGATGTTATCATCTATGCAAGAAAGATGAATTCTCACTTTTTTATTCTTTCCTTGCATGTTTTCATCTCTTGAGTCAGTGCTTTTGGGAGATGTTTCCATGTGTTTGTAACAGCTTCCTCACTTCTCCTTCATAAAACTGACTGCATTTAAGCCCTGCTGATTCCTACCTAATTATGTTATCTTAATATATTATTTTATTGTAACTTTTAGAGAAAAAACAATCAAACAAAATTCTTACAGCTGCACGGGTATTTAGCTCTCATTTGTACTGCTCTTAAGCGTTATCAGTTTAAATGCAGTGATTTGCCATTGAAACAAACACAGGCTTGAAATAACTTGAAATAGCTCCCATTACATAGCATGATCACCTGACTAGCACAAGGTTTAAAAAGAACACTTATTTTCCTCCCTAGGATCATCCGTGAATTCTCCATTTAGTTGTCCCTTCTGTTTTTTGCTCTTCTAATTGCTCCATCTTCAGTAAGCCACAAACCCTGAAGTCTCCCTCCCACAGCATGATATACAGAAGCAGTCTCTTCCTTTGCATCATGACTGCTGGATCGTCCAGAAAGCCTCCTTCTAATTAATCACGTCAAGAAGCAATCACCCAGACATTTTCAGGTATGGGTGTGGCTGTCATCTCTGGCTACAAACCATTTACATGTGAAAAAAGAGAAAAATTACTGGAACTTGTTGTTACTTAAAAAAAAAAAAAGAGGGAGCTGGGATCCACGTAAAGTGTTGGTCTGTATGTCTGTATGAAGACTGGAGATAAATACTTGAATGCAATCAAAGGACTTCCTGTGATGCTCTGCTTTACCTAAATTTTCATAAAGACAAATATGCAAGTGTAATTCTGTGAGAGGGACAAAGATGTCCAGTATAGTGGTACTTGGAAAATCCTTTATTCCCTGATATTATGCCAGTCTCAGGTGTAAAATGGCAAAATTATGATGTAAAAATGGGATGCTGGGAAGGCTAAAAGTCGGAATTACCTCTAGAGACTTGAAATAGTCTGCCATATGGGCTAAATCCCAGGTCCATTGATGCCAATTCAGATTTTGATTTACCAGGCTTGGGTTAGATCTGCTCAGGGATGTTCATTCAGGTTATTTCAATGACTTTGAGCACTTATTTCAATGACTTTGTATGGATGCAAGAATGGATGGATCTTAGCACCTGGAATTATTCCAGAGGATTGCAACAGTATCTATTTTTATTATATGCTACTCTACATACACCATCTTTTGGGTTTTTCTTTGATTGAAACAGCTTTGCAAAGAAGGACAGCAGAGTATCTTATGCAGCAGAGTATCTTATGCCTATTTTTCTTATATCAAAAATTGTCTTGTGTTCAGAATGGAGAAATGTCAAAGTTCCTTCTTTCAGCTGAGTGTTGTGGGATTTGTTTTCAAATAGCCTAAAGAATTTTTTTTAGTTATTATGTAATACCAAAAAAATGGATCACTGAATTATTTATTTTTCTTATGCGTGGTTGTGGTCTATTATAAATAGATGCTGGGCTTTTCATGACACCCCAATTATTTCTATGTGCAATGGAAAGTCAGTATGTTCTTTCTATATCACTCATCACTGAATATATTTTTTCTGAAGACCAAATTAAGTATTTTTTTAATGGCAGCCATTAAAGGCATTCAATGCCCTCGGTAGGTTTCTATTAATATAGAACTGCTTGGGATTTAGTAAATTGTTCTGAGGAAAAAATATGAGTAAAATCCAACTGACTCTCTCTTTTCTGATGTGCTATCAAAAAATGAGTGTTCTGATGTACCATCAGAAAAGAGGGAGTAAACTTCTTCACAGCAAAGACCACAGATTTAATTGTGCATGCAGAGAATAAGTAGATTATTGAGATTATTGACCAGATTGATATTGTTAAAGCTTGTTCTGAGCAGAGCTATATATTATATCTGTGACAGCCTCACAAACCATGTATTATCCTTAAATAAGTCAAAATAAGAACAAATGCATTGTTTTGGTTACAGTAGGGCTATTTAATTAAAGTTTCTCAACAGAATTTTCTTGTATTTTTCCCTATTTCTTAAGCATTACCTTTGATGTTACTGCTTTATATACATAAAGATAAAATTTTGGTTATGTTAAAAACAATTTGGGAAATTTGAAATCATGGGAGAAATTCAGTAAATTGAAAAGTTATCAATGGTAAAAATGCCTAGCTGTATTTTTAACAAAGCTGCAAAAGATTCAATTGATAACTTAACTGAAACTAGTTAAACTCCTAATCTTTTAGTCCTCAGTAAATAGTGATGACTTTGCTTAACTGTAGAGAAAGCACTACAATAGAAAGATGAAGATGTAGTGGACAAAAAATCATATTAAGAATATTCAGCAAGCATGCCTGTTAAAGCTACATTTTCAAACTCTTTACTTTAGAAAATCCTAGGGTTTTAATTTATAGGTTTTTAGTCACTGCTAATTTGGGGTCTAAAAATGGGGCTTCAAAGTTTGCTATGGCTGTATGAAATATAAGTCTCATTTCTCCCCCTTATTTCAGCCTATGCAGATAGACAAAGGGATGACATTGCCAGGATATACCAGGGATATATTCCACATGTTACAATTGAGAGATATTCAAAATATGTATTTCTCTTAACAAAGTTTGAAGGCACAGCCCCGTTCTTTCAAGACCACCCACCTCCCTTTTTACCTGAAATCTCTGCATCATTAGATGCTATTGTTCAGAATATTCCCTTCCATTAAAGAAGAGACAGTTCTGTGTTTTTTTACAGTAAATAGAGGCTGCAAAAACAAAAATTGCTGCGATGCCCCCTTGAAAATGTAGCCAAAGAAAAAATGTTTCTGGACAAACAGCAGCAGCAAAGTAAAAACACCTGTCTCCTTCAGCCCCCTTCACTTACTTGATGGCTGAAATTCAAAGTCTACTTTTGATCTGTTTAATATGCTAATAAGAATAATAACAGGGAAATACTTTTAAAAAGAATAATAACAGGGAATTACTTTTTTTACACCAAACTACACAAGGAAATTAAATTAAAAAACCCCCTATGCTAATGCACTGTAAAGGTTGCAGTTACAAATCACAGATCTGTTCATGGATATTTCATGAGCAGAAAAAAGGCTAAATTTGTCGGATAAATTATTCATTGTGAATTATTTGCTCAGCTCTACACTTTGCGTGTGCACTGTATTTATAAATTTAACAGGGATTCTGGTGGTACCTTGGAAAGCAGCACAGTGCAAATTCTGAATATTCCAATGCGATTTCCAATTTCTCTCACTGTGTATGCTCTGTGGGTGAAATTCAACCCTCCCACATGATAGCTGGTTACCAAGGCTTATCACACCATTATGAAATCTATCCCCTGCTCTCCTCCTGAAAGCAGGCTGGACTACAGCCACAGCCACCTTCCCTCTGTTGTGGTGGGTGTGGAAGCCAAAGGGCAAAGAAAGGGTTACCAGTGAGTCTGTAGAAAGGCACAAGGCTAAACTTGCTGCTGGGGTTTGCTTGGTGCACTGGAAGGCAGCCCTGTGAGGCGTGTGCAAGTCTGACCTGGCTGCCTGCCCTCCCAAAAGGCGAGCAAAAACATTAGTTGGCAGCAAAGCACCCCCCAACTACAGCTTCCTTAAGCTCACGCCAACCTTGCTCTTCAATAGATTTTACCAAAAAAGTCACTGTGTCAAGTTGTCTTGATTCTGATGAGGCAAAATGAGAGGTTTGTTGGTAAGATGGCAGAGGAAACCTGAAAACAATCAGCACAGTGAATTCTCCCGCGCATGACTCTGGAGAGAGGTGAAAAACCTCTCTGAACAAAAATGCCAATATAAGCATTAAATGACAAAAGAAACAAAGAAACCAACAGTTTCAGTCACACACCAGGTCAAATCTCTTCAATATCTTAAGAGAAAACAAGTGGAACAGTATCGGTTTGCCAGTGAAAATTAAAGTAAACTTGTAACATATAATTGTACACAATTGGCAAGAACAGAATTTTTCATGAAGGGCAGATAGTGCTTTTAGGGAGAGCTAAACACTTTTTGCTTTAGCAGGGATGCAGAGCTGGAGCAGGGATATGATTTGGCAGTATACTGACTGCATGTTTTTATCCTTTCGGCTGCTTAAGTTCTAGGAGAAGTAACTTGAACAGGACTACAGTTTAATACACTGAGGCTTACACAGAAGGTATTATTTTCTCTTTGACAGGGTCCAGTGCTATTTTTACGCTGTTTGATAGAGAGCTGCTGTTAGGCCTCAGGGAAGGAATAGCGATTCTTTAAGTAGGGCTTCGTCTAACAGCAGCTTCCTCCCTCCTTCCATTTCAGCCACCTCCTCCGACATAGGAAATGCCTGATTCTCCTTTTTCTTTAAAAATACATATTTTTAACTACCTCTTTGGTAATCCGCCTAACAAACCCTGGCTTGCTTATGCAGGACGCCTAACTCCAACACCAGCCACTCTGTTTATTAGTCCCTTCCTCCCCACTCCAGTGCCCAGCCTCCCTGCCTCCTCAATCACATGTGTTGTTTCTCATTTAAATGAACAGTTGGATTCTTTTATTTCTTACAAGTGCTGGATTCGCCTTATCGCCCTCATTCCTTTGGGGGTTGCCAATTGGTTTTATCCACGGATGTATCATTTCTCATGCTTCCCTTTTTTCTTACAAAGAGAAAGAACCACTTCGTCAACAAGCCTCTCTGGAGTGGAAGATTAAAAACCTAGACATCACCTACCTTGCAGCGCTACTCCCAACTGGGTTGTGTAAAACTCAATTAAACTTGTCCCCATTGAATACTGCATTACAGTACATTAAACAGAAAATTCTTCAAGCGTGATGACAAAGCTTGAAACCTTGCCTCAAAGCTGTTCCTTGTAGCTTTCTTTAACATTTCAGTCTTTATGGTGCAAGTCTCCCGTTGACACAACTTTAGTCCAGCTATGAAAAATCACAGAGCCCCACAGGGATTAAAAGAGAAAGAGAGGAAAAAAAAAAAAAAAAAGAGAGAGGAAAAAAAAAAAAAAAGAAAAAGAAAACCCTGTCAAAGCTGGTCTTGGCACTTTCCTCAGTGCATCTATTGAAACTATATCACCAGCAGACTAGAACCTGAGAAGTATTAGAGAGACCTATGAACAACCTGACAGTTTAGAATAACACTTATGTTCAGTCTGTTTGGTTGCCTTTCTGTATTTTCTTTTCTCCAAGAGAAACAGGTATTCATGATCCCCTAATTAAAGAAATAATATAATGCATTAAGATTGGACTAAAATTTGAATTAAGGAAGTGTACAATTCTGAAAAAAATAATTGTGTCAAACCAAGAATTACAACCTTCTCCCAAATTGAAATACCAGTGCTTTATGAAGAAGTGTGAAACAAGATCTAAATAGAGAGCCATACATCATTGTGATGTAAAAGAAATACCAAAAAATTGCTGTTAGTATTTAAAGTATTAGTTTCTTCCCTTTATGAAATGATTATGACAAGTTTACCACAAATTTGTTTCTACCTGAGGTCACACTAGCTCTACAACTAAGAACTGGAAAGATTTCAAGTTTTAAGGAGCTACTTTAGGAAACTCACTAAGCAGTGAGTTGTCCATGGGGTAAGTAAGAATTTTATATTAAAATTTCCCAAAGCAAAAGTTATGTATGCTTGAAAAGGAAAAGAACACATCAAATGCATTCAGAAAAATTCTCACTTTTCTTACATAATCCTAATTAAATATAACCGTGTTACATGTCAGCACCTCCAACTCCAAGCATATATAAGTTCTCAAAAGTCTCCCTGAGTAGTTACATTTCAACAATCCATCAATATGCTTCCAAATAATTCTTTATTCTCTTGACTCTTCATAGTAATAGATGCAAAGAGACATGTTAAGCATCCAAAGCCTTCCTAAAAAATAAGGCTTGAAATGTTTGCTTCTTACCTTCTGCCTTAAAAGAATGCATACTGTTACTGCACATGTTACAAAGCATTTAAAACCCACTTCCACTCAAGAAAAATATTCCTGCATTTCAGTCGCAAATGCTGTAAAACATGCATTCACTATTTGGGCTGCTCAGACACGAAGAGTACTGTATAATTCTTTTTCTTTCTTGTGTACAATTGCTTCTTTTTATAATAAATATTCTGAGTAGATAATACAAAGGGATTTTGAAAATGCCACATCACACGTGTGCTGTTGTGCTGCAAAACTTATTTAGTAGTCCAGTTATGAGTAGTTAAATGTTAGATTATCACACAGACTGCTGTATAAGCTCTTAAAAAGACAC
Source organism: Pyrocephalus nanus (assembly GCA_038380795.1). Taxonomy (NCBI): domain Eukaryota; kingdom Metazoa; phylum Chordata; class Aves; order Passeriformes; family Tyrannidae; genus Pyrocephalus; species Pyrocephalus nanus. The sequence goes on along the minus strand of CM076261.1, from coordinate 78,086,410 downwards.
ACAGACAGACTGGTGCATGCAATTTTAAAAGGGGAGCAAGGGCAAAAGTAATTAGGCAACAATATTTTATTAAAATTTTTGGATCCAGTTTCTTCTGGCAGTTCCTTTTCATCACCTGAATTCTACGTAAAGTTTTATGTACCTTGCCTTCTGGGTTTTAATTTGCCAGAGTCCTGCTCGTAAGGCAATATTTAGTATCTATGATGAAGAGATGCCAAGGGACTTGTAAGTCCCTGCTGATGACTTTCCCTGTCTAGTGACAATTTTTTTCCATCTCTGGAGGGTAGAGTTCAGTATCTTTGGGTACATACAATTTACAGTATATTATACATGATAGGAAGGACTACTCAGAGTCTTGGTTCATTCTTTTTTTGGACATTACCTCTATGCACCTGAATTTCTGCAGAATGGGAAAATGAGGAAAGAAATGGGAACAGTGATTGAGGAAAATTATGGGATAGTTCCTTACTCTACTACATCAGTTTTGTACCAATAGATGCCAATGAAGGTAACTGACTGTGATGCAAAATAAAAAAAAAAAAAAAAGACAATGTATAAACCAAGGACTATATATTGAAAATATTTTAGCCATTCAAAAAATTAACAGCTGTTCCATGTGTTAAGACTATGGACTAACTGGTTCAGTGCTATGGGAAAAGTCTATTTTCCATAGAAAGATTATTTATGTCAGGATAAAGTAAAATAATATAACAACCCTACAAGAATATTGCGTTTAAAACTTAGAGTTGTCTCTAACAATATCACAGGAGAGTAAGATTTTTTCCTAAGTAAAAATAAATTAGTTTTCCTCCAAGTAGAATTTTTTCTTCTTTTTGTGTCTTCCACTTATGGTATTAGTCTTCAAAACTCTTTAGCTTAGAAAATATTAACCCATTTTCATCATGAAAATAATTAATAGGAAAAGTAATGGTGTATTTTTTTTTTGTTTTATTGTGTTCAGTTGGGCATATGCATCCCACTGGCTAATTCTGTGGGGCTACAGCAAATGAATTCATTGCAACATGGATCAGAAGCAAACTTTTACCAGGATCTAAAAAGTTGTTATTATGAAATTGATATAGTTTGATAACTCAGGTGTTTGATTCACGGCAGACAGCTGAAATCTGATCAGGCAAATTCCAAAAGACAAAATTAGATCCATATTTAGTGTTAAAAGCTGCAGGATCTCTCTTTTTTCCCCAAGATTATCCAACATTATTAGTAACAGTGGCTGGAGCCTGATGACTGCAAATGCAAATTGATCCAAGTTTTCTCCAGAAAGAAAGAAGGTATAGAAGTTGAGCAAAAACAAAGAATGCTGCTGGATATTAATGGTAGACTGTCATGCCAACGTGCTCAAAGAAAACGTCTCCTAATCAGTTTCTATTGATTCCTCTGTAACATCAATGTCCGAGGGATGACACGTGGCACGTGACACAGCCATCCAAGACTGACACAAAAATAGCAGTCCCCAACATAAGAATTTCCTTCAATATCTTCAGCTTGAAGACCAACTCTTAGATCTCCTGTGTACCAGTTTAACAGCTGAAAAGAATTCTATTTAAGAAAATGCTCTTGTGAAGGAAAGTACTTCCCAATGGGTACTTTTGGAAACATCTCTGACTTAGAAACTGAATTGTCTCTGTGCAATTAGACCTTTGAGCATTCAACTATTCACAAGTTTAGACTTTGCAATAATTAGGAACACACTAGCTCTAGGATCATGCTTCACTTCTCGAATATGTTCATATCTTCTTAAAGAGAAGAAGGTCATGTATCAGCTCATCACTTTTTGGAATCTTCTAGCTGAATATATTATAGGGGTTTTTTAGGTGCAGTTGATCCAAAATTAATTTTTTTCTGTTTAACATCATTTAGAGGCATTTTTATAAAGGAGAGGAATGGTGTTTCAGAAAGAACAATTTTTATGAGGCTGTGGATCATTTTTTAAAGATATCAAAATATTCAGGCTGCTCAATGTGCAAAGTTAATCCACTTATGTCCTAGATTATAAAACTAAGATCAAACCAAGAAAACAGAATGCAGAATATAGTTCCTTTTACACACATTTCTGTAGGACAGAATGAAGAGAAAATAAATAATGAAATTTAGGAAGTGTATCAAAAAAGACAGAGCAGTGACACATGTACATAAAACTGAAGATCATGTTGTGGCAAGCCAGAAAATTGTTGTGCTTCACTTGTTATGGTACATTGGCTATAACTGAGAAATAGCTGGCATGTACAAACCCAGCATTCTCTCGACTCATTGCAGAGCTTTTGCCTTTTAGGGATTTACATAGAAAGTACATGGAAAAAGAAAAAAAAGTATTTAAAGAGTCAGTATCAGGAGATCTTCTGAGAGGTTCAAAGGACCAGAAGTGTCTTGCAAAAAAGCAACAAAAACAGTTCATTTTTTTAAACCACCATTAAAATTTCAGCTTTTTCCCTAACTTAGCTAGTTAAACCCAAATAAAACACATAAGACTTCTCACCATGAACAGTAAATTGCTCCTAGACCACTGGGTCATGAAAGACTCAGGATGGGGTTCTGAACCAATAGCCAATGCTTGTTTAGCCCTAATTAATTTCTACTTTAGGGGGGAATGGAAGATAAAAGTCTTAAAGTCATACTTCAGACTACACTTCGCAAGAAAGTAATCCACTGAAAAATATCATTGTTTGTGATTTTATACTTCATTTGCTCCAATGATAAATATAATTTAATTGAAGCTTAATCATAAAACTGGTTTAGCCTTAGCAATCTGTCACTCTTATTTTAAATTTTCATTTAATTGTAACTTGAAAATGCATTTAAACCTCACATAATTTAAATCCATTAAAATGCACAGGCAACCACCATAAAAGCAAGCCTGTTCACATTTAAAAGAACATACTATTAATAGAAGATGCATAGTGATCACTTGATGTGACCCTTCTCATTTCCTAGTGTAAAACATTGCCTTTTCATTACATACTTTAAGTTCAACTGCACATCTTATAATGCCAGCAAATATTTTGGTTGGCCAAAGACACTGCTGCCTCCCCTGCATGTCAGATGCTTCCATTCTTACATATCTGAAAGTCTGCTTCAGCTAAAAGACCAACCATAATACTTCATCTTAAGTTTTCAAGTAGAAGTTAGGGTATATAGAACCTGAATGTACATAAATCTATGGGAGTTAATGAAATATATCCCAGAGTCCTGAGGAAATTGGCTGATGTAACTGTCCATCACCACTCTCCATGACAAGTCATGGCAGTCAGGTGAAGTCCCAGGTGACTGGAAAAGCAAAAACATTGTATACATCTTTAAAAAGGCTAGAAACCTGTCAGTCTCACCTCTGTGCCTTGGAAGATCGTGGAACAGATCATTCTAGAACTTATACAAAGGAACATGAAGGACAGCAAGGTGATTCAAGATAGCCAGCACAGCTTCACCAAGGGCAAGTCCTGCCTGACTAACCCAGTGGCCTGTAATGGAGTGACTCCATCAGTGGACAATGGATGGGTTAAAAGTGTAATTTATTTGGACTCGCGTAAAGCCTTTGACATGTGCCCCCTGATGGATAAGAAAATGGTTGGAAGGTCACATCCTTAGGGTAGTGGTCAACAGCTCAGAGTCCCAATGGATGTCAGTGACAAGTGGTGTCCCTGAGGGGTCCGTACTGGGACCAGTGATATTTAATATCTTCATTAATAACAAAGACAGAGTTATAGAGTGCACCCTCAGCAAATCTGAAGATAATACCAAGCTGAGAGGTGCAGATGACACATCCAAAGGACAGGATGACATCCAGAGGGACCTGAACAAGCTTGAGAAGTGGGCCCATGCGAATCTCATGAGGTTTAGTAAGTGCAAGATGCTGCACCTGTGCCAAGGCAACCCCCGGTATCAGTACAGGCTGGGTATAAACAGATCGAAAACAGCCCTGCTGAGAAGGACTTGGGGGTGCTGGTGGATGAGAGGCTGGACATGAGCCAGCAATGTGCACTTGCAGCCCAGAAAGCCAAACATATCCTGAGATGCACCAGAAGCACTGTGGCCAGCAGGGCAAGGGGATTCTGCCCCTCTACTCCGCTCTGGTGAGACCCCACCTGGAGTGCTGTGTCCAGCCCTGGGATCTCCAGCACAGGAAGGGCATCGACCTGTTGGAGTGAGTTGAGGACGGCCACCAAGACTAGAGGGATGGAGAACCTGTCCTATAAGGACAGGCTAGGAGAAGCGAGTTTGTTAAGTTTGGAGAAGAAAAGGCTTTGGGGTGACCCAGCTGTGGCCTTCCAGTACCCGAAGGGAGCCCACAAGGAAGATGGAGAGGGACCTTTTACAATGGCATATGGTGACAGTACAAGGGGGAATGGATACAAACTGAAAAATAGTAGGTTTAGATCAGATAACAGGAAAAAATTCTTTTCTGTGAAGAGGGTGAGGCACTGGAAGAGGTTGCCCAGAGAAGTTGTGGGTGCCTCATCCATGGAAATTTTTAAGTCCAGTCTGGATGGATTTCTGAGCAACCCAGTACAGTGAAAGGTGTCTCTGTCCACAGCAGAAGGATTAGAACTCAGTGATCTTTGAGGTTCTTCTAACCCAGGCCCTTCCATGATTCTATGATTTACATTAGTCAATTCCTGTTAACGCAATGATCCTCAGTTTTCTCATAAGTGTCTTTCACTTGTTCAGATCTTGAATAATTAGTTCACTGTCCTTATGTGCTTCTAGCGCATTATTTTTTATATGTAACTGTAAAAGGAAAATTTCAATTTATGTGTGTTTCCACATCACCATTGTCTTAAACAAGAATTCCTCATTCATTGAAATAATGTTACAGAGCGCAGTAGTATTATCTGACTGTGCATTTTGATTTTTTAAATAAAACGTTACAATGTTTACTAAATACATCTGATTAAATCTGAATAAACCTCCCTTCTATTGTTTCTAATGCAATTTTTCAATATTCTTTTTACATTGGATTGCATTCCTTAAAACACATATTTTTCTCTGTGTTGTCTTCTAATTTCACTATTTTATTGCAAAACTAACCTTCTTCTGCAAGATATAAAGCTACAGTGGTAATTTTCTTGAGCTTTAATAATGTTAACTAGGACTTATTCTTTCTATGTTCTAAAGTCTTTTACAAATAATATTTCCTCCCAACGACTACTAACCTGTGATAGTATAATTGTTCAGAACAGCTGGAGCTGCCCATGCAGAAAGATATATTTCAGCTACAGGAAGAGATTTCAGAACCTTCTGTAGCTTGAGTGAAACCCTAAGGTTTTGGGGTTTATTATTATAGATTTATATGCAGGTATCCATGTGTATATACCTGTATTCTATGATATTATCATAGAAAATTATCTTAGGGGCAAATTCTGCTCCAGAAACAAGCCTTGGTTCTGCATGCCACTGGCCAATTCAGTCACGTGCATCACCACTCAGTTACAGAACATCTCTACTAAATCTGCTTCAACATCGCAACTAACTTCAAGTATCATAAGTTAAGCCCACTCTAGCTGAAATGGGTTTCTGTTTGACAACATCACATTGCCTCACATGCCCTGGCAGAATTAAACCAAAAAAAGAAAGAAAAAAAATCTAAAAGAGCATTTTTCTCTGTGCTTTTTCTAACAACAAAAGAAATCACATTTTTAAAAAATCTGCTAAGTTTTATCTGTGTTAGCAGTAACAGGGGCTCATTACTTAGATATTAAACCAACATTGAAGCAGGTTGCAACTTCTTCATACTTTCTTCAGAGATGACTAAAACAGTGGGAAGACTAATGGATGCCCCAGCCCAGGTGAGAAGAGGGGCAGCTGAAGGCACTGTGAGCATCCTGCCTCAAGTACATTTCGCACCATGTTGGAGCTCTTTCCCTAACCTCCACTCTCCCTTCTCCCCATTTCACTATACACACTTCATAACCTGCCTCAAAAAATGGGGTGCAGTTAGCACTGCATTAGGAAAAAGAGACATATTCTGCAGTGCTGGCCTCAGCACCACAGCATCCTGCTGTGAAGTCCTGCTCCTTGTGGCCTTTGCCTACAGTACTGAGCAGTGCTGGAATGTCATGGGAGAAGGAGAGAAATGCTGACATCGATCTTTGGATCAGAGAGTACACAGATTGATCCCCAGGATCAATAGAGAGGTCAGGATTCAGTCACACATGATCTCTAGCTACAGCTCTTAAATAATTCCTAAAAGACAATGGAAGGAGATATATGTATGGATATGACCAAGGGTTACATCTTGACCCCATTTTCTGTTTAGGAAATCTACACACCAGAAGAACTGTTTTCAATTCCTTTCAGCTCTAAATCCATATTCCTGAGCATAAAACAAATCTCAGCGTCCCTGGTATTGCAACAGAAGCTATCCGTTTCCTTTAACATGTACATTGCTTTTAGACTTCTCTAGTGCTAGGCAGTCTCCTTAAGCTCCTAAATTAACAATGAGAACAAAAAAAGCACAAATTGCTTTTAAAAGTAACATAGATTCTAAATATCATCAATAAATAAATTAGGTAGGATCCAAAATGTGACTTGGGAATTTGGGAAAAGAAGGTTCCTCTTGCCTGCGTAAGCAAGCACAGGAATCACCTGCTGGAGTCTCCAGAGTAACAAGAATAGGAGCTTAGGGACTTAATAATAAATCACTGGCTTGCAGGTCAATCAAGTGGCAAAAAACATTTGAATTCCACCCATTGTGCCATAATAATGGCCTTGCTTGTAAGCTACTAAAGACAAAACACATTCAACACGATTTTACATTGCATCCCAGGCAGCCCAGCTCCACAGCCCACTTGGACATCACAGCTGCACATCACACAGGTTTTCCTGGGAGCTTGGCACCTTGAATATAAAAGAGTCTTCCTTGAATTATTACCACCAGGCATAGACCATTTAGAGGTAAGGGACACAGAATTCTCACACTGCACTGTCCATTACACACACAGCTACCTTGAAAGGGGGAAGAATATATTTCTACATTTCTCAGCTTTTACATGGCACACCATTAGTTTGCCTAGTATCACAAATGCAAATTTGATAGGAATCTGTATAAAACAGGCTGCAGATTAATCCAGCCCCTGTTCCTCCCATACAGACATTTTATATTTAGCAGCAATGGAGCTGCCTGAAAAGAATGACCCAGGTTTGATATTTGGCTTCTAGGTCATGGTTTCACCTTGACAACAGCTCTTTCATTTCAAGCAGTAACATTTGCCAGGATCCCTAAGGTGTTTTCATTTTTGTCAAGAAGTGTAGGGGGAAAAAAAGTATGAAAAAAAAAGATAAATCTTAATTCACAAGCTCCAGGACTATCTCTGTGTCTCCAGCACAAAACTTCAAATCCAATCCAGGACCTGGATGTGTATTAGAAGGCTGAAGATTTAAACCTTGTCCACCATGATCAAACTGGATTTATGGAGCATCATAACTCTCCAGACACCATCCAGCAGCTTATTAATTTAATAGACTCCTGTCCATTCCATGATGTTCCTGCCCTGACAGTCTCTCAAGATAAGGTGAAAGCCTTTTGACAGGACAGAGTGCATATATATTTTCTTCTGTTTTCTTGTGGATGGGGTTGTCGACAACTTGAAATGTGTGGCTCAGCAAATTTGTTTTTTTTTTTTTCTTCCCTCTTGCTTTGCAGGGAAGATGACAAGAGGTAATGGTATCACAAGCACCAAGGGTCACAAGGTTATTGAAATCTACTTAGCATAACGGATAAAAACCCCAATTTAATTAAAAATAAACCACATTTAGTATCTATATCATATCCTGAAAATAAGGACAATACTTTTCTTAAAAAAGATTTCTAAATGACTGATTATACTGAAATTGACTTAGAAAAATAAGGGACTAATACATATATTGAAAAAAACCCCTCTGCATTCTGTTTATATTTATTATTGCCAGTGGTCTCAACGGTTGAAGCAATATTTCTTTTCACATGGTCACAATGGGAAGTACATACTGAGCTTCTTTTCCATCATGAACATCTCATAGGAGACTTATAGCCTCAGTGTACAGTTTTTTAAATCTTCAGTCCAAAAAATATAATTCTGTGCAAATCATGTCAGTATTCTATTTTCCATGAAAGACAATTCCAATTTCAAACTATGAAATAAACTACATAATAAGTGATAAGAAAAACATAAGAAAAAAAGACCCAAATCAATATACATATAAAAACAACCTAAAAACCCCACATTTGGCTGCTATGTAAGCATAATGCACTAATAACGAACAGAAGCATTTTCATGGAAGTAGAAATATAGCTCTACACCTGTATTTCTTGTCATTTTCCCTTTATTATCTACATGCTTAGAATTTAAAGGGCATGTAATAATTCAGTGTATGCTATTATACACATATCCATAAAGATGAAAAAAATAACCTTTTTATTGTAGATAATTAAGAAAATAAACAAGGCCCTGACTTCTAACTCCCTAAAGCAGAAAATCCCCCACTGGATCTATTTGTAGAAGTAAAAAATAAAAATAAGGAAAAAATACAGTCCTGCTTTGTGAGTTCTTTAAAGCTGAATAGTATTTGAATTAAGCCTACAACACTGTGTCTGCCATAAGCAATAAGAACCACTAGTGATGGGGACAAAATATTTTCTCCTTCTGTGGTCAGCAAGGAAATTATCAGGACTGATTTGCAATAGTTTCATTTGCAACAGTGCTTTTTGGCATCCTGCCTTCTCAGCATCCCAGCAAAACCGAACGTGGAGCCTGACATCTACTTGCCTACCAATCATGCCCTTTATGTCTGTATCAGGACACATTCTTCCAGTGACTGTGAAAGCAGATATATTATTCCATGTACACATAATTATAATTCTACTTAAAATTCTACTTCGCAATTTTTCAGTATTGTGAAAAAGAAATCTAAAACAAGTTCTTTCATGGACCTTTGATATTCAGGTAAGTGTCATATGTATGCTGTTAAAAACGCAGATTTTTTTTTTGTCAGTGGATACAAAGAAAGAACAAAAACCTTTAGCACCACCAAAGCTTTGTTTAGCTAATGGAGGCATCCAGTAGGACAGGAGAACTGCAGTTTTCTGACTGTCCATGTGGAACAGACTAAGTAAATTCACTCAATTTGCTTTTAATAGTATGTGGAAAGAAGCCCCTTGCAATCTAAAATTTATGCCCCAAGTTAACCTTTGGCCTACTAAACAACTTGTTCTCTGACCCAGACCAAATTATACTCATACTCTAATGCAGCAGTGTTTAAACTCTTTACGATGTTTGACCTGTGTCTCATTAGGGTCCCTGATGCTGTATGTCTGTGGAGCAATGTACCATTACATTGCCTGAAGTTGTAGGGACAAAAAAAGAGTATTTGCAGGCTGAAAACTCTTTCGCTAAGGAAAACATGGTATCAAGGATCTCTGAGAACAATCAAGAAAAGTAATCCTCTGTCACTAAAGAAAAATTTAAGAACCCTTCTGTTACAACAGCTGAATTTTCCTGCATGTTAAAAATTTGAATGTTTATTTTAAATTAGGAAGTTAAAAATTGCCTTCATGTTTTACTAGTAATTTCATATAACCTTTTCGCAGTGTTTGTGTCTTCAACATATGGCACATACATCAGCTAAACACTCACCCCGGTACCAGCGAATTAAGTAAAGAGTTAGATATTTACTGACTTATTTTAAGTGAACCATGGGGCCATGCAGCCAGTGGAAGCCCCAGAAGGGTCGAGCACAGCCCTCTGCCTTTAGCCCCGACTTCTGCTCTGCCCTCTCCACTCTGTTGCCTTTCCTCGAGCTGCTATTTATAAATTAGCTACATGACACAGTTTCAGTGTGGGCAGCTGTCATTTTAACAAAATATCATCCTGTAAATCCACCCCAACAGGCTTCTTCTCTATTGTGATTGGAGAATAGACTTTCTCGGGCGGCTTTCAAAAGCCGCATCTGTTTGATCAAGCACCCATCCCTTAGCTGTGCTGAGCAGCACTACCCCGAATTCACTCCCCCCTCTCTCCGTTTTTGTGTTCGCCAAAAGAAAATGACAATTCTTGGATCTCACCCTTAGGCAACATTCTGCCTAGCAAGGATTTTGTTATAGTTGCACAGTGGGCACTGACTGTGATTTCACTTATGGAGACACGGAGGCTTTTTATGGCATTTGATATTGTGTGTCTGCACCACCGGCACAATTAACAGGAGCATCCTGTGGAATCACTTACGAAGATGTCATGCAGTGCCTGTGGAACTGCGCTGGGGTGAGGATGGGTTTTTCTCCTCCAGCATCCTCTCAGAAATAACGAAGGGCATAAACTATGCAGTGAGGCCAGGCAGAGGAGGAAATAACATTTATAAATCACTAATGGAAATGCAAAATCAAACACTGCCTCACACAAACTGAGACGATGGCTGGCTTAAGACTGGCTGTGGCTCCCTCCTTTTTGGCAGCCGCACCTGACCCCATCCCACCACCCCACGTACCCGCATCCATCCCTCTCCCTCCAAGGGGTAGCCTGCAAAGTGGTCATTTTCTTATTCAGGCTTTGCAGCAGGAGATGTGCCCCACAGCTGCCACCTGGCCGGCAGCAAGCTCAGTGGTACGTAACGCAACCTGACCGGCCCAGACACACGTTACACATGTTGGTTTTCCTGCACAGAGTTATCCTGTGGTGCTCTGCAATCAATTACTGTTATACCACCATCATTAATAATTTTCTTAATGAAAATGATTCTGTTGATCTCCGTTGTATTTTAATTATCAGAGTTAAGCATAATTACACTGCAGCTCTGAGCTGGCATGTAGACTCCTTTAGGGCGCAATTTTGTTTTAACACACTGATAATGTAATTTTACATTGTGTCAGTTGTTTAGTTATTATCCAGTCGTACAATTCCGCTGTATTCCTGATAACAGATAATAACCTTAGCACCTCCTATATCCTGAAGTCATTTAAAAAGCAATATTGGAATTTCACAACTAGCTAACTTAATCGTCTTATGATTTTATAATTCCCACAGCTAAATATATGTACAGACACCCTGTTTTAACAATGCCACTAAACATATGGTATCCATACACTTCCCATAAATGGTTTCAATAATATCTAGGAAAATGTCTGTTACATGAGCAAGGCTTTTAGTCTGTGCAACTGTGTTTTTCACACTGTTTCTATTCTGATCAGTCAAAAATTTAATTTTTAAAATCCTTGCCGTCCTAGTGAAAGATTTGCAGTAAATAGCCCAGCACCCTCCTAGTTTGTGGGGTGACTCCTACCTGTGGTCTTAGAGATTTTCCAGGTTTCATGAACAACTTTCTTAGGAACAAATGTTTCTCAAGTACACCATGTGGCAATGACCACACAGTTCAAGCATCTATACTTCCTAACAATATATCTTGCCTGAAGTACACTGTAGCTGTTTTTTGAAAATAACATATTTATAATTTTAGATAAGCTACAATTCATAAAATCTGTCTCTCAAATCTCAGTTTCTAGGACATATCTCAAATTAGTGAATAGACTATTTTGAAACATGAGAGAAGTTTGAGGTAAATATCAAAACATAAAGACCATTTTTTTAGAAATATAATTACAGTTGTAAAAGTTTTCTTTCAAAAAAATGGTGTGGAATAATGGCACATGCCATGAGTAGCCAGCTTTTATCAGAGTTTGTAAAATGGGATAATAAATTCACTATCCTTAAAGAACTGTTTTTCTCTTTTCTAACTTGTCCGAGTATGGGAAAATGTAGTTATAAAAATACAGGTAGTGATTCTAGACTAAGAATAATTAGAATATCACTAATTTCAAATACTAAATATTTATTTCATATCTATTCACTGTATAGTATTCTGTATTTCATAGCTATTCACTGTATACTGATGTGTGTTTTTAAATAACTGTTTTCTTCATCTAAAGATGTGTGATTCCACTGTGATACCTTAGCAATATAATCTATATGTGTACATCATATACATACACATACATATGCACACACACTTTGTGGGGTTTTTTGTTCAGAGAAAATATTTTATGGAAAACATTGAAGGGGAATAGAGAGTTAGCTAGCCAGCTCAAATTCTTTTTAATAGAACCTGCATTCTAGGCACCTTTCCCCATGATTATTCTGTGTGCAATATGTGGGTGATTACAGTGCTCACAACCTCTAGTGAACTGGAAATCAGACTGACATTCCTATGTTCTTCTGAAAGATCTGGGGAAAATTCTGCTCTCAAAGATATCACTATAATAAACTAAAAGGAAATATGGCATGTGCTTCTGAGTCAGCAACTAATCGACCAGCACCACATACTTCTAGCCAATTCTAAACTTATCTTCCTCTTAGAAATGTGCCAGTTTACTCCACTCATCTCATATTGAGTATAGCATGGAAAACAGCTCCCAGGTGACCAAATCTGCTAGATAGACAATTCCACACATTTGTTCAGCTAATTGCCTTCAGAAATAACAATGTATTGCTAAGCAAACTAACAAAATTATACACATGCAACTACAACATAACATAGAATTATAGCTACATGCCAGCTGACACCGTTTCATTAGAAATAATGGCACTATAGGAGACAGAAAGCTAACACAAATCAAAGCAATGTAATCTGGGATGATGAGATACAAATTGAAGGAAGAAACATTATTCTATTTATTTATTTTACCATCTTCTATTTGACATTGTTTTGTGATCCAAGTCAATTAATCTTTCTAGTACAAAAATCCCAGCAGAACTCAAGGCAAGAGTAGGTGCTTAATGACCGACAGAACAGCCACCTCCAAGTGAAAAAAGAGAAACAGAATGCAGTGAAGGCAAAGCATACCTAAAACTTATTTCCTTCATTAATTTAGTGAAGTAGCCGTTTTTGAACATGTATTTATCCTCAGATTTTCCCCTCAACTTTAGTTATAATAGGCATCTCTGGTAGAGACAATAGAATGCGCCTTGAGTATTGCATAACTGTCTCACCATACCTTGTTAACCAAGTACTAAAATAACCAGTATAATCAGTGAAACAAAATCCACCACCTTTAAATGAAAAGACTAATGTTTTGGGCTAATCATACTGTATCAAACTGAAGGAAGTTCTCCGTATTTTACAAAAAAAAAAATTGTATTTCAGCAGATTAAATCAGACAGATAGCACTGAAACTGTCTAATGAATTAGTTAGTATTTGTAAAGTACTTTGAAGATGAAAAGTCCAACTGGTAAATATGTGCTAAGTATTATTATAATTACAGAAAGAATGTAATACTTGATAAGATATTATCCTATGGGAATTTGCAGAAGCTATATTTTGGAGGGAAAGTAGTTTCCCATTACATTAAGAAGTTGTTGCAGAAAAGTTTGCCTGTGATTATTCAATACTATGAACAGCAAACTGCAGCTCTGGATTCATGAGAAGAGCTTCACTGTGTTTGTTACTCAGAGCACTTTGCTGCTTCTTCCACTTCGGTTGCAATCAGCAAGCTGTGAAGGGAGGGCAGCTCAACCCTTTTTAGATCTGAGCCCAGTTCTCTAGTACTGCAGGTGTTTCAGGCTGTAGAATGAATGTGTTGACATTCTGTAATTATAATAGAAAGAATTTATAAGACCCTGGTGTGTGACTCATTTTTAACATGCAAATTCCCTGTTTTCAGCGTTTCAACTTTCAAAGGCTCGTGGCAGTTTAAAAGCAATCCTCTTATAAGTGTATAAATTGCAATGATTATAGGAACAAGTTGTAATTGTTTCTAGTAAGTTTTTAGGAGTCTTTGATGTTATGATTAGTGTTTTGTATGTTAATATATTGATACGGACGCTTATTTGCCTGGATGCTTGTATGCTGAAATGGTCACTAGGTTGCCTCAGCAAACAAATCTTTGATCTCAGTAGGTCTGTTTGGTTAGAAATAAAACCTAAAAGAAATTAAACAAGAACAGTGCATGTTCTGAAGTATTCTCAAAGTGCTGAGATTGGTGATTGAAACACAAGGAAGGAAAGTCATAGTTTTGCAACCTGATCTTTAGGGTGAATGCCAAACACTGCTATACTAAGTATGTTATTTTTAATCCATGTACTCAAGTGGGGTGTTTTATTTTTTTTTTCATTTTTATTTTTTATTTATTTTTTTTTTTAACATGCTGTAATGGCTCCATAATTGCATTTAGAAAGCTTTCATATTGACTGACCAAACAGTGTGGTGCATAATCCATGGTGCTATGGAGTGAACCTGAGACTCTTTGGGTTGTTTCAAGATGCAACACAAAAGCCTTTGCATCTTGATCTAAAGGAGCTGTTAGATGTGGTAGGTTAGATAAGGCATGTTTGGTAAGGAGCCTCATAAGAACCTGTACTGACTTGAGCAAATCTGACAATTCACATAAGACTGAAGTGATACCCATTACGACTAGCCAACACATTTCAGTGAAGCGTCATCACATTGTGCCACTACACAGAGACTGGAATGTCAGAGGTGACAACCCTGAAATCCAGATCCAGTTATCCTCTGTTACCATGCTGACATAAAGTCTTTTCATAGTCCGATCAAGTCCTCACTCTTCTTATAAAACTGGATTAGTAGTCTACAATGTAACGTAACACATGAAGAAATGATATCCAGTATGCCCAATAAAATGTCAAAAAGAATTTATCTATTCAAAGTGTATAGATTTTACTGATGCTTCCCAAGAGGTACTAACTCTCAGAGAGAAATGAATGGTATGTCTTATGTCAGCTGATGTCCTTTGGTGTTTAAAAAGCATTTAATAAACTGCAGAGACTATGTGGGGTTCTTATATAAGGAAAAGAAAAAAAAAGGCAAAGCCAGGACATGGGAGGAAAATAAGAACGAAAACTGACATTAAGAGGAGACATACTATTAATTTTCCTATTATGCAGCAGGTATATGTTTGTCTCAGTAGCTTACACAAGTAAGTAGAAAAAAAAAAAAAGGCTTGTGTTTACCTTTGCTGTACACAATGCAGTTGTTTTTGTTGTCTTCTACTCCTTGCCAAGTCACATCCAGCAACCACTTGGGGCCAGCAGTCAATACCATAGGGACTGAAGCCTTTGTCTTCTGTAGGAAGGATGATAACAAACAGATGCCATTTGCTTGCCTTGATTAAGAACTTGAACCATAATAGTAATAATAATTTTATTTTCAAACAACAAAATCTCCAAATCCATAAGTCAAGTTCTTATTCCCCTGCCTCAGGATTTTTTTTAAAGAAAACACAAGCAGGAAGCTTTAGTTCTTTCATTGATTGAATGCTGAAAGTATTATCAAGGATTTTTCCAAATGATATTGGATCAGATCTCCAAGATTAAGCAGATCTCTGGTGGCTGAGAATTATAAAGGGAATGCAGATGACTTTCACAGCAAAGGGCCAAGTGTTTAGAAGTGAACTTTAGACATATTGTACTTTATTATCAACAGGATCTCACTATTTCCTGAAATAGGAAAGAATTTAAAGAATTGATATCCATTTCAAAGATCTGTTCTGGGTAACATTTCTATTATCATAGGAAATAGTTGTGAATGGATAATGGAATTTTCCGTCTTTTGCTATGTGTTGATCTGTGATTTTACTACGTCTGAAATCATAATAATGCTAATAATTCACTGCATTTTGTCTCGAAAATGACTAAAAAACAAGTTGCAATAATCCATTACAAGTCTCAAAAGTAAAGCATAGCACCACCACACCTGAAAGGCATGGAGGCAATTTAATAAAATTATCTCCTGTCCATATTTCATACTCTATATTTAGAGAATTTGGTATTTAAGGAGCTAAGGCAGAGGCCTCATATTTACTAACATTTAACTCCTGTGGGTAATCCTGAGTTTGTCAGTATGGGGCACTGAGATGACACTCAGGCTTCTATCATTCACAGTTCTTTTTCTCTGTATTAAGAAAGAAACCACAACAGAGAGGACAAACTACAACAGCCACTACGAAACTTTTAATTATTTGTTTTCCTAGAATATAATTCTATCCAAGACATTCCAATCTTCTGTAAGAGAATTTAGTTACTTTTCTATTCCACCAATAATGCTCTAGTTGGCTCCACTTATATTCTATTGTGCTACGACTAAGAGAGTTAAAAAAAATTTAAATACAGAAAATTATAATGGCCTTTCCACATACTTTGGCCACATTTATTATCTACGACTGTTTTAGAAATGTAGTGAAGTATAAAAAGAGTTACACAGAACCTACTCACAAAATGTGCAGCACAGTATTTATTGAAAATAAGATATTATTTAAAATATTATAGTTACATAAGATATATTAATAATTATATAAAATATATGTCTACTATAATTATGATATATCAATATTTAGTAATTATGATAAATATATAAAATATCAAAGTTCTTCATATTGTGGGGTTTTTTTACGTTTTTAGATTCTAATACTATTTTATCAAAGACAGTACCTTTTACTTAATATTCACTTCAGATTTTGCATTTTTCATACAAATGTTTGGGCATAAGTCACACTTCGTCTCTACACACTCCATGACATTATTCATCCTCCATAAGTATTGGAAAAAACAGATAGAAATGATGAATGAAATTAGAAGAAAGGAATGTAACATCTAGCAAAACATACTTACCTAGTGTAAAAATATTGAAATCAGTTCCTAATACTGCTTTTTCTATGGGAAGTTGCAGAAAGTATGTTGGCTAGAGTCAATGCAACTGCATGCACTTAAATTTTGAATTTAAATTCTAATTAATAATTGACTGAACAGTAAACAAAACAATTTTTTTTTTAAATTTGGTTAAGTTCTATGTAAATTATCAACAAGCCTGATATTAACAGTTATTAAATCAGTGAAAAGTATTTACTCATCGTCTGCATAGAAAATAAACAAGGCATGCATTGAAAAAGAGCTGCAAAAGATGAGATGAAAGGTAATCAAAGTACCATCTCTATTTTCTATCACAGAAAAGTCTGGACTTTAGTGTAATTTACACCCAAACAGTTCTAAGGCTGCCATGGAAACAATGAAAAGTAGCTATTCCTCACACACCTGAAAATCATACCCAAATTAAACACAAGCTGTAACATGAATGTTAGCAGCCATGGTTCCACAGCAGTAATGAAGAGGAGGATCAGGACATGTTTCTACCACTTGCTGCATTTCTCCAACTGCCATTTCAGTCAAACCTTTAACATGTTTTTGTGCTTATACGTGCTCTCAGTCTCTAGTAATCCCATACACAATCAAAAGACAGTGTAATATTATCCAAGTACACTATCATGATTAAGACATTCAAACAAGGTGCTTTTTTTTTTCTAAGTTAGTGGCCAAGTTAAAAAGCAGAATGAACCAAAATTCTACCTTTTAAGTGCCAAAGGGATAATCTATTTAATTTCCCCAAGATCTAATTCCTATTTCTGGTTTTCTTCTTTCCAGATGTCTGACATTTCATTGTGTCTCTCCCATCTCTAAGGGTATTATCTGCATTAAGGTGGTATCAAAAAGCCTCAAATAATATCAGGGTCTTCTTGTGCTGGGAAATAGTTTATTATCTACATAGTCAGGACAAATAATATGTCCTGGGAAAGGATTATACTTAACCACATACTGCTAAGGAAGAATGAGATGCAGAGATACCACTTGACTTTCTCATGGAGATTAGTTTCTCCTTTAGTAAGGGGTAGGTTTAGTCCCAGGCCACCGCCCCAGTTTCCTTCAGACAAGGCGAGGAGCCTAGGCTGGTGCCTCATCCCTTCTGAGGCAAAGCAGGGCCAGCAGCAGGTAGACTGAGCACCAGCAGCCAGCATATGCGTCTGCTTTGCCATTACCCATTTACAGGGCTTTTTTGGAACTTAAAGAACTACGTGGTTATCACTAAATTAGCTTCCAGGTCGGCTTGGCAGTAAAACTCTTAATCAGCTCTGCAGCTGTAAGTGGTCTCTAAGCACTAGAGATAGGCTGGAGGAGGAACAGGACGTTTTGTCTCACAACTCCGCTAGCCTAGAAAAACTGGTGGACACCTCAAAAGAATTTCCCATTCTCCCATAGCTCTGCTCCCAAGCTGCACAGATATGTAAATAAACTTCTTTTAATATGAAAGCAAAACTTCACAAGGCCCTGGCTGCTTGTAAAGCTTGGCAGCTCCACTGAGGGATACGAGCAATGGCTTGTCTTTGATGCACCTCACAGGCATATTGTGTGAGCTGTAAGGCGAGTCAGGACCATGGCAGCAGTTCCTGGGGCCTGGCATCCTGTGAGGTTCACACGTTCATAGGAGGTGTTCACCACGAGAGAGGATTGCTCTTGTTGTGCCTTATTACATAGCAAGAACTGAAGCAAGCCTGCTGATTCAGGAAAGGCCATTTCCTTAAAATGGTTAAAATGAAAAGACCCCAGTTCAAGATAACAAGAAGCTATGGTTAAATCAGTCATGCCTTTATCACCTCAAGATTAGACTACTGCAATGCGCTATACCTGAGGCTACATTTTAAATCCATTTGAAAGCTGAAGCGGGTGCAGAATGCTGCAACCCGCTTCTAAAGCAGGATATCGTGCTTTGAGCGCATTACACCAGTGCTTTTTAATCTGCACTAAGTGTCTGTGGGATTTAAGGCACTGGTTACAACCTATGAAGCCTGGAACCTGTCTGTTTGAGATACCTAATTGAGACCTGCCAGGTCCTTTGTCTGAACTGTACAACCATGGCTGAGAACCACCGAGGAACATGACAAAAGGCTTTCTTAGCTTGACATAGAAGGAAGTCTTTGCAAGACAACACGTTCTTCATGACAGCTCTTCACCTTTGGGACATCATCCCCCTTGAAGTAGTTCATGCTCTGACTCTCAGAGAGTTCTATGAAAATCATCCTGTAATACATGAGATATACTTGTCATCCTGTAAAATTTACTTGGTCATTCCCAAAATAGTGGTAGGTGTTACTTACTTTATGCTGTTGGGTTTTTTTTACAGTGTTATTAGGAATATCTTTATCTTAAGAAAGGTAACTTTTTACACACAAAAAAAAGAAGCCTTTTTTGTCATAGGAGCAATGATATTTCAGCTGCTTAGAAATAAGAATTCAAAAACCAAGCATAATTTAATTTCTCCCTCCAAAAGACCTGCTACACGTTGGTCAAAAGCTTACAAAACATCCTGGCTACTGCCTAAGTATAATCACAGGGATCTGCTAACATGGGTATCTGTAATATGGGGCCATACAGTAGTAACCTCACATTTTATAAGTGAGGGCACGTTACAGAATGGCAGTATTGTTCACTGCTCTACACTAGGTAAGTATGCATTCTACAGTGGAGTAATTTTTACCTGAAAATGCAATTTCTGCTAATGTCTTCGTGCCATAACTAGACAAATTTGACAAGGACAAGCAGGGTCAAAACTGTGATCTCTCAGGGAACAATTAGAATCAGCTAATGAGGATAAAAGAGGTCAGGAAGGCATCCACTTTTCACTAATCTTTGAAGCAACTGGACAAACAAGGGAGGTAACCCTCAATAAATGTTTATATTCAGTCAAGAGGTTAATGGAGATAAAAATAGCCGTCACAGACGGCCGAAAATAGTTTTGCACTCTGGCTAAAATGAATCGGTGCTGACAAGTAACATTAGATGGGCTCTTTCCTGCATAAATTTCCAACATATGATGTGTGTGGCCTGGTAGAAACTTGAGGAAAC
The DNA here is from genome assembly GCA_038380795.1 of Pyrocephalus nanus. Classification (NCBI taxonomy): domain Eukaryota; kingdom Metazoa; phylum Chordata; class Aves; order Passeriformes; family Tyrannidae; genus Pyrocephalus; species Pyrocephalus nanus. Next base: position 78,066,748 of record CM076261.1, on the reverse strand, counting down.
CCCAATGCTGAAATGAAATACAGTATGATCATTTGAAGTCTGTGAAATTCTGATGTTAAATGCCAGATTGGTGCCAGCTGTTTCCCAAGAAGCTGTGCTGAAGCAAGAAATAGGTACTGAGCTACTGAGCTCATGTTCAGTAAGTCACTGTGACACAACCCTCCTGTCCAGGGCATGACATTCCAAGAAGTGTTCGACATGATTTAAGGAGATGTACTGATACCCAAGGGCTTTCTTTCTAATTGTGTTTTGGTTCCTGCAAACAGATTTTCTTTCTAAATCTTCCAAAGAGCCTGACTACCTGTGAAAGGTAAAGGAGGTTACCAAGATGTCTTTGTGCCCTTTGAGAAAGTTCTCATGCCCCACTGTGCAGTGTTACTTTATGTAGTCAATTAAAACAAAGAGTATACTGGAAGAAGAGCTGTAAATATACCTCAGGTGCCTTCAGATATGAGTATGGCATAGTAAAACGTCAGTTAATACCCCAATGGAGGTTTCTACTTTGAAGTTCAATTTAAATTCAATTGGATCATCACAAGGTTGACACCTTCTGACATGCTGAAACTGCAGAACATCCCCTTTAGAGAGGTTAAGTTCACCTTTGATGGTCACCATATTCAACACAGTAAACTTTATAAGCTCATCAAATCAGTTCAGCTGGGAAGGTCTCCTAAGGGTCATTCTGGACCAAGCAATAGCAGAGATTTGTCTCAGACTATCCCAAATATTAACTAATATTTAGTTTAAGATGGTTTGAAATAATAATAAGGGTATAACTCCATTTTATCACCTCACATATACACTGTGTGATGTGTCTCAATGTATTTCTTTACCATATAACTGATTATAAACTCATCAAGCCCTTAGACAATCCCGTCTAAACAGCCCAGTGGACAGACACAGATACACATTTTGTTGTTAATTTGTATGCAATCAGCTGGACTGCCTTTCCATTTCTGTAGCTTCCTTGAAAAATCTTATGTTTTTTCCAAGGAGGACTCAGTCTTGGAAGAACAGTTATCTCAAGAGCTTTTCTAGAAAACCTGCCAGTCAAGGCCTGTGGCAGCACTTAACAGTGCCACATCTTTCTCTTCTAGACATGCAAAGACAACTCCTCTCCACTCACACAACACTGGAGATGTCAGGAGGTTTTCAGTGTTGTGGTTCCATGCTGATGACAACATCACCAAATAAAACAAAGACATGGCAATCTTCAGCCTGTAAACACCTACCCAGGAATCTTACAATTGCACCAGGATTTCAGCTTTCACAGCCCCCAATACGTCTGTTGATGAGATCTTGAAACTTAAACTAAATGCAAAAGAAATTTTTGAAATCCTTAGGCCTTGTGGTTGAAAAAGAAACAAACCCAACACAAAAACTTTGAAAACCTGATACAAACATAATGATGCAGCTAATTTCAGCTAAATCTGTAGAGAGCCTGGGATAACTGTTTTAGTTACTACTTTACAGCTTTATGGGATCCAGTGTTTCAGAGGAGTGTTCAAGTATCATACCATCCATCAGATACCCATGTTCCTGAAGAGAGTCAAGAACCTGTATACCAACACAGAATTGTTGCTTGTGATGGGCCGTGAAACTAGTGGTGGAGAAAAGACGTTACTTCCCAGTACCTTTTTTGGTGATAATAGAAGAAAAATAGAAGAAAAAGAATTGGTAACATTTGAAGAGGCTGTGGTCAAACCAAAGCCTTTTAATGTTTCAAATACAAATAAGGGGGGAAAAATATACACACAGATGGAATCCTAAGAGGCAGCTGGGATTCCCTGCAACTGAGAAACCCTGCTGTTTACCCCAAGAGATCATCACTTGTCAAGTGACAAAACTGAACATACATTTCACCATGCATCTATCACCACTACGTACATTTCATTCACAAATCTAAGCAGACCAAAGAAACTATTCAAACAAAAAACCCCACACTCCAGGTATCTTAGTATTTTCCAACACTTGTCAGGATTTTAACATGATTCCAAATTTTTTATTGCTATCAAATATGCCTTCCTAATGAAAATTAAATGTGCACTAAATATGGGGATCATTTTGTGTTACCTTCCTAGAATGCATTTTTTTCAAGTCTGTAAAACAAGCATAAATCAAATGTCACTCTAACTTAGGTATAAAATAATAGTCTCAAAAGCATCGTTAGTTTTTTCTATTTAACCCAGGATGTCCTTAGAACTCTTCTTCAACTTTAAACCAGGAAGGTTTAAATTAATCCAAATTCTATAGCACTTTGTCCTAGCTGAGAGTCTTGGTGATTTCTTCTGACTGCTCCTGTGGCCCTGGAGGACATGACAATCAATTCACTGGAACAGAAATGGGAATGCTGGAAACTGGACCTCTGAACACTCAATGATTTTCCACTGCCCACATCATCCTGCCTTGATGGACTTTCTACTCCCGTCCTTCTCTCCCATTAAGTCTTCATCTGGCTTCAGTCCACAGCTGCTCCTCCCCTGCCTTGCCCTCCTACCTTTTCTTTTTCTCCCATTTTATATATACCTAACTATGTATACATAATTTCTCCCTTTCTCACAGAGCATGGCAAGGATAGCAGTGTATTTTGCCATCACTCTCTTGACTTGACTTTCTCATTTTCTTTTTCCTATTACTCTCTGTCTTGTTCATTTTGTTCCTTGGGAAAGGAGTACATATACATATTTACTGTGTGTTTACATGATGACCAGAACCAAGAAATCATATTATTAGTCAATGCTGTGACGAGCATAAACATGATGAGGATGTTCTGCAAGTTGACAACTCTAAGTGAATTATATCTGTTGTGGTGAGTTAATACCTGTGGTTAGCATGTGCCCTGTCAGTGTTTCTTAGCGCTCAGGTATCTGCCATGGGTGTTGAACCTTTCTGCTTTACTGTAAAGTTGAATACTTTGGATAATACTATTTCAGAGATGACATACACCTGTACTGATAAAATCACACACCATATAACTTATCTTTAGACAAGATATAATGCAGTGCTGCTTGCACACTTTCACACTGAATTATCAGTGCATTTTTCCTAGTGGGTTAACCTCACTGTTGTAAATTATTGTCTACTGTAAGAATTTCATCTCTTTTTCTACTAATGAGACCATGTTGGTATTTGCCAGTACACACTTGTCAAATGAACTTGCTTGAATGTAACTTCTTTTACTTTCGCTAAACATTTCTCATGAAAGATAGATCAATCCTCTGCTTCTATGGCTCAGCTGCAATTCCGCAAACATTGAGTTTACGCTGGATAGGCTGAAGGACCAAACTCTGGGATAACCATCAATCCCCGGTAAGCTTCTGACAATTGGTCTCTTACTTTGCACAAATATCATTGGGGTTTGGGGTAGTTAATGTGACAATAGATATTCTGGATGACCAAAGGGACAGTTACAGAGGGTTTTTTAGAAGACATAAATGCATTTATATTGCATACGGATTAACGATGCCTGGTCCAATGGTCCAGCTATTTACACAGAAGCCATTCACAATGATTGTTGTATCTACAGCTTAGTTAAAGTATAGTACCAAATAATATCTGTTTCAGAGCAATTTTATAATTTTTTTCTCCGTTATACTTTTTCTTATCCTGGAAAGAATAATTTAAACCACCTTTTCAAGTTCAAATTTCATGTATCATATGTTTATTTTTATCAAAAGGAATAGAAAAAGGAGTAGTGATAGGACAAGGGGGAATGGCTTTAAACTGAAAGAGGGTATGTTTAGATTAGATATAAGGAAGGAATTCTTCACTATGAGAGTGGTGAGGCACTGGTTCCTCAGAGGATAAGATTTCTCATCGCTGGAAGTGTTCAAACTCAGGATGGATGAGGCTTTAAGCAACCTGATGGAGTGGTAGACAGGTAGGTATTCCTGTCCATGGCAGGGGGGTTGGAACTAGATGATCTTTAAGATTGCTTCCAACCCAAACAATTCTATGATTCTATAAATCCATTAAAAATACAAAAATTGAAAAAGGACATGCATAAAGCCCTCTATAATTACGCAGAACTACAGACTAGCTATTTATAGATTCTGCTTATTATATATTATTATTACTTTGTTTGGAACTGCAAACACAGGTTGAATATTTTACTTCAGAAAAGTGAATGTTTTTGTCATGAATGGTGAATAAGTCACGATTTAGCAGTAGTAAAAGACAATGGCTTTTATAGTTGCTTTTTTTTTTCTCAGAACCCAAGAGAGAGAAAATAAAAAGTTCTTTGTATATACTTGTCCAGTATTTTAACTGTATAAACCAATGCAGCTCTATTAGGATTACATTTCCAAAGAATATTGTGAGGACTTTATGAAATATATATTCAATACAAAGGCATTTTAGTCAATGGTGTAGGTATTGCAGTGTAATTCTCTTGGTGATGCATCACACAATCCTTGAGCTTTAGTGGTGCACACACTGAATGCACACAAAATATTATATATAAATTCATAATTAACTAATTTGAAAGCTAATTAGGGAATAGAAAAAAATTCTATGTATTCCTAACGACTTTTTAAAGATTTTATGCTTGTTTTCATTAGGCTTTTTTTTTTATATATGAAACACTTTAAAGTAAGAATCTAAATCCAATATATGATTCAACAACCAGAAGTCTACATGTATGACTTTGATTAATTATTTTTAGTTCAGTTAAAACATCTCAGTTTATCTCCTTTTAAGATTATCCTTGACATATTTAGAAATCCTAATGCAGATTTTATGGCCCACACCTATCCCTGATGGTGCTAATGGACTAGACATAATGAATCATTCTAATTTGGATGAAAGGACCACACAACATTGTGGCAGTCCTTTAGAGAATTAAGGCTCAATTCTGATCTTCTAGACTTATGAATGCGTTTTTGGGATTAGGCCGCGTATCTCTACATCTGTTGAGTCTCAAGGGGTGTATACTCAGCTAAGTATTCTGACCTTCCAATGTACTGTATCAAATGTGTGGCCTTGGGATATGAAAGGATTTGATTGCAACTGTATTTTAACACTGACTTAATATATAATTATGGGGTAAAACCTAATTCCTCCTTACATCTTCATGTAGAAAATTCCTTCACTATTAAGCAGACACTAGGATATTTTTTACCCAGTGAGTACGATAGTAAATGGAACAAATTGAAACACCCTTCCAGGATAATGTAAAATCAAGGACAATCTTCTTAGGAATGCCTTTAAAATCAGCTTCTTGTGTCTGTAAAACAAATTCAAATTATCTTCTGTGAGTGTGTTGCTAGTTGGTATGCTGTTGCATTATCCACGATAGTTTATTGCTTATGTAAAAATAAACTGGAACAAGGTTCCTTTAGTGATTTTCACTGTTACTCTATGCTCTCTTGTTTACAAGTAATAAGGAGAGGAATTAACTTTGCATACACATTGTATATAATACTGATGGAAAAGTTTGCAAATAACTGGAATCTTTGGTTATTTTATATTCACTTGTAATTTCTATTTTTCTAGTCTATCAAAGATAGAAGGTTGTAAAATTTCCTTTAGCTGGTTTAACTTTCATAAGATATGCATAGTGCTTTCATGCAAAAATTTTAATCTTTTTTTCCACTGAAAACCCCTTCCCAAACACTATCAGTAAGAAACCCCTTCAAAATAGTTAATGATTTGACAAGAAAATAAGTTCAATAGATTTTGACATATGACTATGCAACACTTTAGGGGCTTTAATCTTTCTTCTATGCCACCAAATTCTGTACAGATTTTTAAATAAATAACAGTGGCATAAGTAACTGATTAATATGGGAATTCCAGAGAAAGTACATTCCCAAATTCTGTGCTCTCTCATCAATATGATTTTTCACAGATCTGAATTACGTATTTATGGTGCTAACATGTTCTTTCAGAAGGCTTGGACCAAGAAGATGAACTGAACCTTTATCTTGCAAGCAGTTACTTTCTTCCAGTTGAAGAATATGCTACACATAAGCAGGTAAATTTTTCCTTGCTGCCTTAAAAGCATGAGGATTTTATTTTACTGTTCTCACATAAAAATGAAAAAAAGTTCCCTAAAGTTCCCAGTGGCAGACTAAAAGGATCCTCATTATTTGTAGTTTGTATGACAGTTGTGTAACACAGCTCTCATATAAATTGTTTCAGTGTACTGATTATATGCAGCATGACTAAGAACTGCAACAATACAAGTTTCCATGAAAAAAAAGTTTTCAAAGAATGGGTGAAGGTCCTTCACTGGGACTGGAGATAAAGACGGAGAATCCAGCAGCAGGACTGGTGAGTATGGTGCTCTGGTTCCAGTAAGACTCAACAAACAGCTCAGATCAGAATCTAAAGTCCAGGAAAACAGCCTGTAGCTTCGAGATTAGCTTTCTCACACTATTCCTGAGTTAAGCCAGTACAAACATCATCATGAATGCATAATTATGATTATGCACTACACTATGCATAATAGATCTTAAAATCTGGAAACAAAGAAGTAGTGTAGGAATGCTGTTTTCAGGCTTTTGGTTTTGAACACAATGAAGCTGGTGTAAGGGTAAGAGACTTTCTGTAAGTAAAAAACAGTTCTAAGAAAATACATTTGACTTGGAAAATTCATTCAGATACTTATGAAACATTTACACATAAAAGAAGGGGTAAAAGGAGATAGGGACCTGATGCTATGTTTATAACTTGAAATTAACAATGAACAAAGCCCAAACCCCTCCCCTATATTTTAGGAAACTCAAAAAACCCTATCACTTGGAACAAGTAACAACAGACAAAGAAACTGGCAGCTTTGCAAATTTATTTAAAGGACCTTATTCTCAGAAAGAAATAAATTAATTTTTTAAAATTCATTACAGCAAGAGTTTGACTATGAACCAATGTTCATTTCTGGGACCGATAGATATACACAGGCTGGTATCCTAAGTTTAAGTGACAGTATTGATAAAAGAGTGAAGTAGCTTTCTTAAAAGGAGCTGATGGATTCATTGACTTTCATGTGTAGAAACAAAACAGTGTGAAAAAGATTAACGCAGTATATGGGTACATCTACGACTAAAGAATATTCATGTCAAACTCTTGTCAACTACCAGATTGAACCACTTTGGGCCAGCAGCGCTACAGCTCTGTGTTCTCTAATGGGGCGCACTGGGATCTGTAAAGACTCTGGAATCACAAGTCCAAGGAGTGGTCCTTAAGTGGAAGTGGGCTGACTTTCAAAAGTAGGGAGCATGAAAAAACCCAACAAATTTACACCTAGATTATAAGGGTCAGGTTAATTTTTTTTTTTTTTTCTGTTCTATGAATTGAAAAATCAAAGTGGTAATAAGAATCAAGCTGTGTACCACCACACTGCAGACTGAATTTAAATTATTAGAAAACTATTCTACTGTTGTCTCAGACCAGTTTCACCAAAATATTATTTTTTAATTCCAGAAGGTATTTTTTCTTTGAAGGCCTTCCCTGGTTCAAAGAAAACCCAATCCAATCCAATAAAATCAAATCAAATCCCTTTAGCTTCCAGTAAAATTTTCAAGTCAATTTTCAGACACCTGAGCAAAAAGGAAAAAAAAAAAAAAAAAAAAAAAAAAAAAAAAAAAAAAAAAAGCCAGCTTACAAATGTTCCCAGCACTTCAATATCCCAGTGAAGTCAATAAAAGGAAAAGAAAGCCCCTCTTCAGTTGTGTGTTATGGAGCCAAGAAATCAACCTAACACCACAAACAGCACCAGTGGTATGAAAAATCAAGAGCTTGCAAAGAGTAAAAGCTTTAGAAATTGGCAGAATCAGAGCAGACCAGGCTATCAAACTACACAAGATAGTAAAACTTTATACCAGAATTTTTCTTCTTGTCACAAAATTTGGCATTAAAATGCCACAGTACTGCAGTCACTGTATCTGTTTCAAACAACTACCCCATATCACTTGGCACTAAGTGGCAGCATCTGTTCAAGGCAGACTTCAACCTGGCATCCCAGCTGAGCAGGGTTTTTTCCCTGCTCCCAGGAGATATGAGCCTTCAGGTGAGATGAGAGGCTGCTGCCAGCATAGGGCATTGGTCTCACATGGCAGTCTCCAGGCTTTAGGGTCACTGCAATGTTGCACAGCTGGGATTGCTGTGGTGGTCGCAAGCCTTCTCAGTTTTCAAGGAAAGGAATTCTCACAAGCCCAGATCCATTTGCACACTGAGGGGAGGTGGCCATATCTGCAGTGCCTCTGACAGCTCCTTCTAATTCTAAAGGGAACAGTAGGGTGATGAACGCTTGAAAATCTGCCTCTTCACTGCTCTGCTATGGAGGTGACCTGTGAGCAAACTTTCTTTCACTAACTAGTGGATGGTGAACAAGCACAAGCAAATGTAAGCTGCGACATCAAACAACAGAAGTAGCTCTCAGTTCCAGCACTGGTGACAGCATGGCCTTACGGTCCACATCAGCTGCTCGAAGGAGAAAAGGAATGCTGAGGACCAAGCACTCCTGCTGCTTGCAGCTCAGGCGGATCCGGACCCTGCTCCTTGAAAGTTCAAGTGAAACTTGATTTACAGCCACACCTTGGGCGACGGGCGAGTGCTGGGAGAGCTGAGCGAGATCTGGACAAAGAGTGATGGGAGGCAGGGGCGGGGGGCAGCGGGTTCCCTTAGTATTATAAAAATGCATCTTATTCTGTTTTTAATCAACGAACCTTATCCAGCAATCAAGGCAGATATATAATAAGCTGAGCTACTGTGTAAATCTAAACATTCCCCACAAATAGAAAAGATACAGCCTGAGCTCTCTGATTGTTACTACGGCAACTATCTAAAATGAAAATCTTGTTAACCCTTTGCATGCTGTAGCCACCCATGCATCAGTGTTAGCTGACTTCTGTGCACTTATCTCTCCTTTTTCCCCCTCAAGAAATTCATAATTGTATTGCTTCACAGTAGTTATGCTCTGGTTATCCTATTTGAGACTGAAAGAACTGTGATAGGTGGTAGTTTCACATGTACAGCTGAGTTCTGTTACTTGCTCATTACTGGGATTATAGTTCAAAAAACAACTAATAAAACACAAGAGAAAATCCCTAGATTACTCCACAAGGCCTAGGATTTTGATTAAAACCTTGACAACAAGAATGCGATGATTTCTAGTAAACCACACTACTGCCTTTTTTCTTTTAGTTATGAAATCATTTGACTGTAAATAGCATATTTTTCAGAGGAATTATAGACAGGCTAGTTTTAAAATGTTTATTTAAAGCTTATATTTCTTAAGTGCTCCACAGAAGACTGTTTTATTGAAACAACATGCCAACCTCAGTGCTTTGAAAATTAATGGTCAGGTATTTGATTTGAAAAATTTCTTTAATGCAAGAAAATTTAGACAAAAAGAAAACTGACTTTCTAAATTTTATAAGTTGAGGTGATTTTACAGTAAAATTTCTACTTATACCTATTTTGATATACAAGACAGTTTCATTATAATATCAATGTGGCAGCATCATGACAAAGTGAATTCTCTGCAGTTCTTTGTTGAAAACAACTGAAGCCATGGAAATTTTTCCATCTTCAAAGTGAAAGAAGCAGGACATGGCCTGTAGACATCAATTCTATTGATTCTTTTACTTTGTGCCTACCATGTAATCAATAGAGATCCTTCTGTACTGGGTAGAAATAGACTCTTTATTTAACAACTCCCAATTCGTTGCTACTGAGAGAGAAATTTTCAATTGATATTTTACAGAATTACTTCAGTCAATTCAACACAGATCAAGTTAAGAGGTCATTACTTGGATATTTTTGTAGAGCTGAACAACATAGATGTAACTTGAACAAATCAAGAACCAACATACTTTTTCTTTATGAAAGCAAAATTTGCATGTTAATCACCCATATAAGTTGAAGGAACTGAAGTAGTGTGTAAATTATCCTAAGATCTTTTTGAAATGGTATCCACATTAAATTGAAGGTACACTAAAGATGCCATTTACAGTAAAATGAAAGAATAACTGAATAGAATATACTAAGATTAGTGAAGTATCAGTATTACGGTACTTAATTTTATTAAAAGGAATCACTGACTAAAATTTTTAGGTTTACCTAGAATTGTTTTCAACTTTGAGAAAAGAACTGGTTTAAAAAAGAAAGTGGATTCTTTGTAATAAATGTGTACATCAGTGAATGATGTTAGAAGCCAGAAATCCTAGTATGTGCTCTTCTTATTTACAGAAAATTGAAGCCACTAAAGTGAGAAAGATAGATTTCTGTTTTCCTTCCTAATAAACACCTGCGTTTCAAAAAAAGCCCACAGATATTGCCTGCACTGTGCATAAACTGAAGGACTGGCTGCTGGCACTGGGCAAAAAACACAGTTCTGGTCTGGTCCAAATTTTTTTAAGGTTACTGTAGCTAATTTGAGGTTTTGGATAAGGAAGAGTGAGGTGCACAACACATGTAAGGACGGTGCTGGAATACACACAGGTAAGAAAAATGTTTACCAGGAATTAGTTTCTCTGACTCAGGATGTTCCAATTCTATTTTTCAACTTCTGAAACACTTCCCATTTTTCTGTAACTAATTTGATATATACCATTCAAAGTTACTTACCTTTTACATTTTTTTTTCAAAATCTGCCTTTTTCAGAAAGTTAAATGGCCTACCTGTTGTAGAGTGAAATTTCATACTTACAATACTATGATCACTAGATTCATCTTAGAGGCTTTCCAAACATCAAGAATATTTATCAGTGTTGGCTTATTTCCCAGAAATACGTCCAAAATAATCTAGGAGTGCACTAGCTAGTCAACATACTACATATAAAAGTAATTCTTCAGAAATTCTAGGAAAGTATAATAATCCTAGTTTTCCACTGTATTACTTCAAGTAAAATTTTTTTCTTAAAAAAAAAAAATCTTTTTCCTCCCTTTTTGGTAGATTTTTTATTCCCCAAACCACACCTAATTTCCATATCACCTTTAAATTCCTGTGTTCACCTATCTGGTCTATTTACCAACTCACATCAAGACTCTATAACTCTATATCTCTTTCCAAGTATTTATGGATCCCAACTGCTTTGGCTTTGCTACAGTTTTATATAATTAGGAAAAGATTATTTATATGTGATTTCTTTGTCCAGTTCAATTAAAAGGGCTTGTCTTCTTGGGAAAAAAACAGGATCAAATGCTGTTCTTCTTTGAAGACTCTTTAAAGATTGGGGGAACTCCACCAGGTATTCCCCAAAGAAGTCCTCCTGCCTTGTGGGTATTTGACTGTCTTGATCAGGCACAAAAAAGAGCCATGGGACTTACAGCAGGAAATAGGCTTCCTAAAAATTTCAAAAGAGGATATCACGCCCTGTACAAAGGCTTTGTAATGGTGAAGTGGGAGATTCTGCTCTGTTACCATAAATTGCTCAGTAAACCCCAGGAATCCATCACACAACGATCTCATAATCTGACTGCAAATCTCCATTCCTTCAAACTTAATCTGAAATATTTCCTAAAGCCTAACAAGCAAAAGCTATGGCAAAGCTATAACTAAGGGCCAAAGTTGGCAATTACCACTTGGAAAAAATCAGCTAAGTAAGGTTTATTTCTAACTGAAGTAATGCTGCAGATGATTGCCATATGTAATCACTTTGTAATTTCTCACTGGTGTATAACTAATGGCAGCAGAGAAGAATCATAAAAAAGGTGACCTGCTGCAATTTATAGATGGTTCCAAGAAAACTTCATAGAAATAATATTATTCAGTAATTAAAGAAGTAGCCTTTCCAATTGTGGTAAATTTGATTTTGCAAAATTTGATTGGGGGAAAATTTAATTTGGGGGAAAACCCCCCAAAAAATAACGATAATAAAAGAGATAATACAACAAAATGTTCCAAATGCTGGCTATTTGTGTTATGAACCCCTAGTTGTTTTCTTTAAACTTAGATTGGTTTAAAGTGTGCAAAATAAAATATTCAGTGTAATTTCATGCAAATGCCAGGTTTCAGACTAAGAGTTAGCAAAGGTAATCAAATCTGTCCAGGCATATCTGTTCAGTTATGCAGGTTCATCTGCAGTTTCATAATAGACAAGCAAATAGACAATGGGTCGTATTTTACTCTCCATAACACAGACACTATTACTACTGACGTCAAAAGGAAATGCACTTGTGGTTCAGATAACAGAATTTAAGTCAATCTTTGCAGGTCATCTTTTCTTTGCAGTTTCTCCACTGTAAAAAATTTTTTGATGTTAATAATTGCAATTTTATTTTAAAGGGAAAAAAAGTTGCTACACTTACCTCTCCCCCCCACCCCCAAACGCATTGAGGCCAACCCTTTAAATGTTTATTTCAGCATTACTTCAGCTCAAGATACCAGATAAATCAGTACGAGTTGCTATGCGGCAACCTTCAAAGGTTACAGGCTTTAGATATCATAAGTATTTACCTATAGGAAGAAGAAAAGACCTTTTTCTATTTCATTTTACTTAATAAAAGTTAACATTGTTGCAGGTAAAACTTCCCTTAATTTCCTTTACATTTGCCGCTATTATTCATAGTTAATACAAACGCCATGACCAAACATTAAGGAACTAATTTAATTTCTTTTTTTTTTTCTGAAAATTATTTCCATCTAAAGGAATACCAATCAGCTTAATCACCACATTGAAAACCACAAAATGGGCGAAATACTGCTCTCCCTGATCTCAGTGACACATCATTTCTCATATTTACAAATCCATAACATTTCTCTGTAATATATGAACAGACTATGATTAGAGGATAATGGACAGAACCAAAGATGTACTGACTAAATACTCAAGAACACTAAAAGTTACGATACTAAAATAATGACAGCATTAGAAGCATAATAGGGCATAATTAACTCGGGGGAAGGATACCAATCCAATGTAAATAAATGCAGTGACACAGTTCATTCTAGCAACTATCTTCTTGTATATCTGTGCATGCTGCTAAAGTGCATCCTTGCATGTTCTCCAGCATCATGCTGCAAGTGCTCCAAGCAAGAGTTTCAAGTGGCTACATTAATATCCTTTTTTTCTGTCAGTTTGCTGCAGCTAGGAATGACCATGTATTTAGATATTATGCTTAGGGACACCTGCAGCATCATGCTCTTCTTGAGGACATGTACTTTGCAAAAAAGCTTCACTATTTCTGGCCCATTTCCTGCACTAATGTTTAAAAAACCTATGTATTTCAACATCCCTATAGAATTATAGATTTAAATCCTCATTCAAGAAGATAAAAAGGTCACTCAGTCAAAGTACTTGCTACCATTGTGCCTTCTGTACTGGGGGAACAACAGGTCCTCCCCATAGGAATTGGAAAGGAGAGAATAAGCAGGGCCTATACTCAAAAATCTATTTAAAACGAACTATATTTTTTCCCCTACATTTATCTGAGAGTATCCTTGTTTTAAGTTCTCATGGTCAGTCAGGCTTTATCTTTGAAAATTCAAAAACTTTTATTTTACTTGCCCTAGAGTTAGATAGTGGGAAGAAGGTATTAAAAATTCTTTTTCTAATATCAGGTCTGAAAGAACTCATGCTACCTAAAATCAGAACAAAAATGGCATAAATTTGGCAGGAACAGATTTATTTGAATATTCAAATGACTTTTCGAAGAATTCATCCATTTTAAAATCAGTTGCACAGATACACTACCAATAGAAATGACATCGAAAGCGGACATACTCTGCAGAAATAAAAACTACAGAGAGTGAGTAGGGGCATTACATGAGAAAAGCTTTAAAATCCCTCTCTGAATCACTGTTCTACTTAGTTAAAGCATTTTTAAGAGCCAAGATGAAGGATCTAGATTCATTTAATAAACTGTGTCCATGGTGTCTTTTATCAGTAGAAGTTTTTCTAGCTTTCATTAGTTTTGAAAGATTTAATACTTAATAGATTGAATAACAATAATTTACTCTAGCAGATATTCAGGTTCCTAACTCCTTTTATACATGAATATTTTATATTTTAGCATCTTTCATCTTATTTTTCATTATATTCTTTTATACTTTGTATTTCACTTAGTGGTTTAGTGACTGGTAAGGAAGAAGGAAAAGCAAGATATATGAGTGAAGTCCTGAAATCTCCCTCTTTCTCATTCTGAACATCGCTATTAAATTCAGAAATCATTCAACAGACATTAGCTAATCACCATTATTCTGAAGGATTACATTAAATAATAAGAGATGCACCAACTTGTATTAAAAAACATTTGACTTCAAACTACATGCTGAAATCAACAGGAATATACTATCTTAAATACTTGAGCAAAACTCAGTAAAAGATACAGTAGGCAAACATTGTAGTCAGCTCAGCAGTGATTACCAACTCATGCTCCAAATTCACTATAAAATGAAAATCAATATTTCCACAAGTTCCTGCAACATAAAAGATAACCTTCATTGATTTTTCTAGACTTAGGCCCCACTGATAAAATCTAATATAAATTTTCAACCACGAGGATTTGGATCAGAGCAGGGGTGATAAGTCCTGCACATCTCTTAAGAGGTGGAGAATTTTTTTTTTTAAAGTGCACGTTCATACTATTTATAATTTGCCCTGTGCAAGTGAAAGCCTTTTCCACCAGCGCTATCAGGAATCTCTTCTAATTTTTATTACTGTGAGGCTAAAGCCTGTTCCAGATAATTTGGAAATTTCAGGGGAATTGTGATAGGGCTGATGGTGCAGCCCTGGCTGACTTGAGAAAAGAGCTAACCCGTAATAGCCTCCATGGCCGTGCTGATTAAATGTTGCCATAGATGAAAGGCCTGCCATCGCCGCAATAAATTAACCAATCACACAAATCCCAAGTCAGTGCTAATCCTTCCTTGATACTCTGATCCTCTGATCAGCTCAAGGAGGTAAAGAAACTGGCTTGTGACGCTTGGTGCTCTAACCCCTGGATTTCATGTACACAACGAGCTAATGATATCTTGCTGACCAGTTCAATGGGATGAACTTCTCTCACAACCCTTAGGGAACACTGTGGCCTTCTTTAAAAAAAAAAAAAAAAAGACAAGCACATGGCAGCTTTTGTGTTTTATTGCGGTACCATGGGTAAAATAACCAGCACTTGTTAACCGTTAACCACAATTAGCATCAAACTGATGTCTGCTATAAAGCCTGTTGTACTTCACAAGTGCCAGTGATGGATTAAACAGGAACTGAGACAGTAAACCAAGAATAACTGTTCAAGTTACTGTGATTAGGCTATCTCCCTTTCAATGGGTAAGTCTGGTACCTTTTCCATTAGCCCAGTTTTTAGCCTGTTCTTACAATTTGGGGGGGGGGGAGAAGGAGGGAGGATACACATCCACATAACCAAGAGCGTACAAGAGAGGAAGAGAAGAGTTCCTTTACCTCTTACACACTCACTCAATTGTACTGCCACAGTGTGATTATAATCAGATTTAGACATAGACTCATTTAATCAATTAACAGAAGGGCTGAACACATGCAGCACTTTCTCATTAATTATGTGAATGCTGCCTTTCCAATACACTTTGTGAAACTGAGTCTGTGCAGCTTGTGTTAGTATACTTCATAATTGGGGAAACTCTTTTTTTTTTTTTTTTTTCGGCAGTAATTGGTTGCTAAAAGTAAGAAAGCTCTGGGGTTTGCCTCTAGGGCTTCCACACATAAAGAGTTTTGAAAGTACTTCATTATCTCTCCTGGTCAGTTCTGTGAAATTAAAACTCTTTTTCCCTTTTTCTTTGAGGAAGTGGTTTGAAAGCAGGGTTCCTAGAAAAAAGTCTGTGCATATGTGGTGTGCGTATGGGCATGTGTGCCTGTGCTCAGGCAAATATACACATGTACATGTAAAATAACGTAACCCTGGCTTGTCTTAGACATTGCCATCACTGAAGTCAATACAAACTTGAAGCACATGGGATTTGACCACTAGCAATTAATTTTATTGAGGCACAATAGTTGTCCAGATATTGGATTTCCCAACTCCTTCAAGAATGATTTATTTTTCTAAACTTACATGATGAAAATCAATCATACTTGAGGGATTTGCTAAGATAAGTTCATAAGTTTTGGGAAGGTATCCAATTGGTCAAACTGAATATAATTTACAGAACTTGTATGTTATTTGGAAAGCCTATCGCTAACTAAGTCACTGTACTTTATTACCTGTCTTTCACCATTTCATACATCTTTTTGTTCTTTCTTGGGGAGATACATGCGCATGCACAGATGGGTTCTGCTGCTGCCACTGCATCCCTTCCTGGGAATTTACCAGCTAACCTCTTCACACTGCTGGGCTCACAATAGTTAGTCCTGGGGCAAGCCTCGTGGGAATTAATTAGTTAGAATACTACAAGAAGACAGCTCTCTCCCTGCAAGCCACTGAGGGCCAGCGTTTCCCAGTAACATAGCTATCTCTGGCAAAAACTATTTTCCAAGAACAGCAAATGTTAGTGCAGTCTAAAAAGGTACTTAAAGTTTTATTCAATAGAACCACAGGGGTAGGAAGAAATTAAATGGGGCTCTTCTTTCAAATTTAATCCTTTCAATTTTACCTCTGATGCCTCATATTGGCTAATGTGTATCTACTTTAATGCTGCACTTATCCGAGTTAACTATATCGCACAGTTAATATTTTAACTTTTACTGGCTATCAGAGCAATACAGAAGATCATTCTTTATGAAAAATCATTAAAGTAATATACCTTAAAAATAATAACTTGTGGAAGTGGTTTTAGAATATGCAGAGATTCTCAGACTTGATAGCCATGGTAAAATTTAAAATAAAATAACTGAATGAATTAAAAAACAAGACTGGTTATTTATGAGCACTTATACTTTATGAGGAAGGACAGAAGTCATCTTCAGAAAGAGCTGTACATACTTTCTGTTTACATCCCTTCATTCATAATGTAAATGTTTTATATCCCCACAATAACATTATGCTAAGAAAAAGAGCCATTCCATCTTTGGTAGGTGAGGGACTTCCCTAAGGATAAATCTATCCCTGACAACCAATGCAATGGCCTTGGACATACCTGATCCTCACTCTCTCCGCACCACTGGACTTCATAATACAACTCTAAACATAACCTTTGAGTTAAGAAAAGTTGCACCCTGTTTTCACCTAAAGATCTCAATTTCTGCCTGCATAAGTGAAAAGGGGAAAAAATATACATACATCAGTGACTGCCCTTATGAAGCTTCAGGCCCACAGACGGGGTCCATGCTCTAAAAACTTCACTCACTAGCTAACAAAAACTCTATCTCCTGCTTTTCTGCAAATAGCATGGATAGACTAGATTACAATATCTTTAGAGAAGCTAAAATAGCATTCAGAGGGGAGATTTACAGTGCTATATTCATCTTTTCTCACAGAATCATAAAACTCATAGTACAGCAGGCACAGAATCCATTGCAATCAAATCACTAAAGAAGGCAGTAGGAAAGAGAGCTTGCTCAATTTTACTGGGAACAGAGAAGGGGGACTTCATCAAAAGATTGATTCTTTTATATTTCTGCTAGAATTTTTCTGTTACTGTTAAAAAAAAAAAAAGAAGAACACCATCTTTTTATTTCATATAATCTTCAATATATGCTATTCTACACTATTATTATGGAAACTGAAAAAATTAAAAGACCCATAGATTGTCTTAATGTATATGTGAGTATATAAAAATAGTCCTTACTCTGTCCTTCTCTTCAGGTGACAATTTCACTGACTGCATTGTCTCTTTCGTCTGAATAATGGTCCCAAGCAAGTGGATGAATTTGTCGCAAGGAAAACCATCTTCATTTCCATTTCCTCCATTTCCATTATGTCCTTGTTTTGATAACTCTTCACTCACTGGGTGTACAATGTTTTGAATTGTGGTTTCAAATGTGCTAATGCAAATTCCAAATCACAGGTGGTGTCTGCAGAGAGGGACAGGAAGTTCAGCCCCTGTGTCGGTGCTGTTTTAGGTGCAGTATCACAGTGTTATTTTAAGGTCAGCGCTGTGCTCAAAGAGACTTTACAAAGAAAGTAGGTTACTTAGGTAACTGTGTAATGTACCTAAACATGATCAGCTCTGTTGGTAGAATTACCATTAAATAACAAGGGTAGAATGCAAAAATAAAAGAGTGCAAGAAGAACAGATTTAAAAGAAATAACTCACACATTTCTATCTGCAGGCTCTAAGATCTTACCTAATACATTGTCAAAAGAACAAAGTAATGAAATCTTAAAGTTTTTACTACAATAACCTTGAATCTCCCAGGGAATATTCAGTGAAATACGAGAGAGGTTTTAATACCTGGAAGCACAGCTGCATTATAGTGAGGTCAATTTAGGAGCACTATTGAGACTCTAGGCCATAATGACTCCATATGGAGCCGGACAGTAGCTAAGGTAATAAACTTTCACAGTGTGATTTCTTTGCTCAGTGCAATACTCATATAATTCGGCAGTTACTCATCTTTCATTCAATGGAGAGTGCTTTTTTCCTCTTTTTTTTTAAGAGCTACCATGTGCTCATTCTTTTCTCCTCATCACAGAAGGTTTACACATCCAAAGAAAACATTAACTGAATTTCCAATGAAAAAAACCCAGAATTTTATGACTGTCTGAATGCTGTAGAAAAGGGAAATTCCTCAGTCCTCGACCCTTACACAAAGATGTTTCCGTTTGTTTTAGACACTGGTGTTAAATGGATATTGGCCTTAGTTTCCGGAGTAATAAGAAGACACTAAATGCATTTGAGGACAGAGAAATAAGAAATTGGGGACAGCTGCGGACAGCAGATTTGGGACACTGGTATCATGTATGTAACAAATCTTTATTAATAAGTACATTAAATCCCATATTTTTTCATTTATAACCACTGCATAATTTCCTGTTAACACTTCATGTAAATTCCAGATAAGGTAATAATTTTTTTTCAGAATTCTATTTCTGTTTCATTATATGTTCTACACTCTGCCCCACAGGTCAGTCGCATGATTGAAGTTTTATGCCTCATTAAAATTCCCCTAGTTAAAACATGGAGACAGAATTTTGGTAATTCCTTTCTCCACAACTACAATTAACCATTCCGCTGGATTCCTGTATTACTGCAATCCAAGTTTAAAAATTACTGTATGGTGAGATGGTCAAGGGGTCTAAATGTCCTAAACATAAGGCTCTTATCTTCCTTTGCTCCAGTGGCTGAAAAACCCTGCACCACCACCTCCCAGTTCAGTATTTCTAGCTAGCAGCTGCTATCAGAAACCTAAATAACAAAAATATGCAAACTTGCACACTAATTCCCTTTGGAGATAGATCTTGGCTGCAGCCCTGTCATAAATCAGAGAATTTCGATATGAAATGAGGCAAGCAGCTCTAATCATTTCTGCATTTCAAATTGGATCACTGGCTCAATCACTGGGCTTTTTTAAACTGCTTGCCTAAGAGCAAATGTGAGGTGGGAGATAATTCTGAAGAAATCTCTTCTTTTGTGGCCGTAGAACTCTTTTAACTGTTTCAAGACTGAAGGCCACATTTCAGTGATAATAACATATATCTGCTGCGAGAGATATGGATCCTTAAAGACATCTTCCCTGTCTTTCAACTCATAGAATTCCATCAATATCTGCATATATTATATATATTAATGTATGTGCATGTGCATATGGGTGTTGTGTGCATAAAAAGAGAGGGAGAGAAAAGAAGAGAGAAACATCTGACATGTAGCCTTAGTATATTTCCCTTTAGAATTTTCTCTTCTGACTTGGTGTGGGTTTCAGTTGCTGCAACGACAGCATAGTTAACTTTATACACATATACCCAGGCACTTTAGAAATGTATTTAATGGCGAAGGCAAAACTGAAAAGTAACCCTCACCTTCCCAGTGTCTGGCTCAGAAATAAATCAAAAAATCAAATCAAGGTAAACAGAGGTCTTCAATAATTGTGTATGACATCCAAAGGCCTCCTCCTTACCCAACAAAGTCCTGAAATTCTCCTTAATTATATTATTGATTTTCTATTTTCATGCTTATCTAAACTCTGAAAACAATATATCACAAAAATTATGCTTACAGTCAATTACTGTGCAAACAGCATCCTCGACTCCCTGTTTTTCTGTTCAGAATATCCCCTCTTTTTCACCCAAATGATACTACCAGCTTGTTACAGTTTCAGCATCCTCACCACAGTGAAATTGAATTTAACTCTATTATCAGCAGGCTTTTGTAATCTCATGTAAGCCTAATAGTGATCAGATGGAATTTTACAGCTAAGCTCCTTGCATTTTGAGGACTAATTTAAAATATTTATAAAATTTTTGGTTTAGACATTTTAAAAAAATATTCACCTTACAAGGTTTTATTGTCTCCTATTTTCACCTCCTAACCCCTCATATTCTATTTTCTTTCTGGGAGCTGCATACATAGTTTGTGATATTTAATTGTCAGTTAATAAAATTTAGTAAACTGCTTCATTCAATACTGACCCAGACATTTAATGATTTTAGTATCACTACACCATAGTAATGATGCAGCCATAAAACAAATAACACTGTTTTAGATTATCTCATCTAACTTTGAAAATATGCTGTTAAATCAGAGCATCTCCAAACTGTGCATTACCTGCCACACCTGATTCTGTCAAGGTTTAAAAATATACCTGTTTGTGTATATATGTATGTATTTTTTCGGGCACCTTGACAGCTGCAAGGGCCATATTGTTGGTGTTCTCCTATTCTTCTGCCATATACACATAAAAGGGAAATCTAAAGAACTCCTGTCAGGATTGTCAGAGATTATGCTGAAGAGCCCAGCTCACCAAGAGATATGTCCTTGCATCTAATGGCGCATAATGCTGAAATCTGGAGCCGGCACATCCATGGAGTTCAAATGATGCTACAGGATCTACCATAGTTCACCCTGCTTGGTAACAGATTTGGCTTACATAAGTAAGCCTCAGAATTCATTCCCCTTTTGCCTGACTGGAGTTTGGAAGATGGACAAACCCAGCAGTGATCTTAAATCTCCAGAAACCCAAGCCTTTAAGCACAGTGACTGGCTTGGGGACTACCCATGATCAGTGCTCAGCAGCTGGCACAGCCTGCAGGACCTTCAAAATCAGGCCACAAAGCAGCACACCTAAAACCAAAGCACAGGAACACCAACAACCAGACTGACGGTAGGCTTTTACTCTTCTATTCAAAACAGTACATTCAATGTTAATGCATCAAGCCTCATGGGGTCTTGCCCGTTAAGTTTGAGGATTTGAATCTCATGAATGCGGAATCTGCATTGTTCTCAGTGGAGGTCACTTTGCTATGCATGTAGGAACACGCAGGTTGCTTCAACAGCTTACAAGTGTAACAGAATTGTCAAACTCATTCTGAGCTCACCTTTGTTTCCTCTGTGTCTCAAGGCATGCAATCCCAAATCCTTGTGGTTCAGTGGGGAGTTAAAGCCATACACTGATGCTATTTCAGGAGCAGAGTGGTTGGTGCTACTTCTCTAACTCTTCTAACCACCACTGATAAGAACTTAAAATGACCTTGCCTTATTCTACCATCCCACTGAGATTTTTATGCTTGAAAAGGGACCAAACTTCACACATCAGCCCATATTATAAGAGAGCAGCCCTATACCAGGTCTGAAATTACTCTCCAAAGTACAACATGCATCATGATTTAAGTGATTAAGAAGGTGCCAGCAAAAGTTCAATTGAGCAATCATTAGTCTTCTAATGTATGTTATCATACTTCCTTCTCTCTCCTCCTTGGTTTAAAAAGGCCTCATGATTAATGTCACCTTTCTTCTAAAAATGTTGTGCAAACAAACAATTCACCATAAAGTTTTAATTTTAGGTTAATTTTCTGATAGTATCTACCTCTTTGCTTACATTTAAAATCAGTGTCCACTGAAAAAAAATTAAAATTCAATCTAGACCGCACTGAATGTTTAAATATGACCTCAGGCTGCTTCTAGATAACACTAAATAGAGGTAAATTGTAAGAGTTTCTGAAAAACATCTGTTTTCATACAGATGTTTCTCATAACCGCTGGCTGTAGCATGGCTGTAGACAGGTGCACAGAACTGCAGCATGACACCAAGTTACACGTTTTTTCTCCAGGGATAAACTATATTTTTCACTCGTTACCTCGCTGCTGTTGTTTTCCTTGTCAGCACAGCAGAGTCGAACAGCTTCTTTGAGCCGAGGTGCATAGCAGCTGCTCAATTATTAAAACTCAATGTGATGTTACTAAAATCCCAGTAGTTGTAATATAATGAAGCATTTCAGGCTTCACAATCATAAGAAGTATCAATCCAATATCATAATAAAGGACTTCAAGTAAAAAGAAGACCTGAATGGAAATTACCTCCTCTAAACACAGCCCTTTCGACACTTGCAGGAAGGGATTTTCTTCAGGCATGGACCCCAAAGCATTTTGGAGGCTATTTCCCAATTGGTGGAATATTCAGGCTTTTTATAGCTGCCTTCTTTTCTCCTCCCTGAATTCAGCTTTTTAATTGACATATTCAGAGTAAAGAAAAAAACTCCCAAAGAACATGAGGACCAGATACAAACAGAGAGTTTTTTCTCCATTGGGCAATGCTATACTGGGACATCACTGCACTGAGTGAATATTTAAATTTTACTGTATTTCTTGTCTCAAACATTCACCTTTTCCCTTCACAAATGGAACAGAAACACTCCCATCATGCAAACAGCTGCTACAGCACTTGAACTTGTTGCGTGTCAATGGGAAGTGTGTTTAAAACACCTAAGAAAGTGCTTCTGAAGAAACTGCTCCAGTGCAATGTGCAGGATTTACTGGAAAAAAAAGAAAGTCATATATTTTGGTGATAAGTCTTCTATTCTGATTCCAGTGTATTCATAATTTCATATGAAGAATCTGTCAGATTCCACAAAACTCCATGAGTCTTTTGCTGTGACAATGCTACAATGGGAAATTTCTGGTAAAATAAAAAAATTTCAGGATTTTTAAAATATATATATATATAATTATATATATATAATTATATACATTTGGGTTTTTTTTTAATTACACAAGAATGTGATAATTTCTAAAACAGCAGTTAAGTAAATATGAAAGTATAAAGGGGGAAAGGATTGAATTTTGTCTCTCAGAAAGAAATAGTGGGCAAATAGTGGGCAAAATAAGGCTCTGCTTCTGAAAATATAAAATTCCTAAATTTAGATCTTTTTCTTTTGCCTGTGTTTGAGATATTGAATACAGAGGAATCATATGGAGTACTAGATAAAATGTGGACAAATTAAAAAAAAAAAGTGGAAAAACATTGAAAAGTCAGTATCTGCAGCATGTAAGGATATTACAGCAATGTTATGTCAGTACTGTCTCACTTTACATAGTATTTTCCCTTTTAGAGTACATATTTTATTATATCACTATTTAGAATACCAAATATAATAGCATGTTTTACTAATTGCTGTTTTAAGAGTCATGAATGTTTTAAAGTTTATTTATGCACAGTTAATATGGAACAGAGTTGCATTCCTTCACTGATGCCTTTATGAAAGTTGCAAATAACCCACTCACTGCTCTATTCTCTGCCTTTCAGGGCTTCAGGCACCATTTCCATCACCTTGCATTATTAAAGGTATAGCTAGATAGATCAGCAGTTCCCCTGCCCATACCCCTTCCCACAGACAAGGTAGCCATGATCTTACTTTGTACTATGGAGAACTCGTTGAACAATTATTCTCAGCTGATATATATCTTCTCGTTTGAGGATTTGTTTTGTCTGTTTGTTAGTTTTAATCTCAAAAGCTGCAAAACTACTTTAGGATGAACCCAAATTTCATGATTAAAAGTGTCTGAAATTCTAAACCTTCTCTAAATAGAAACACTTTTCCAACTCATTCACAAAGATGAGTATAAAATGAAGGAAAGAAGGGGTGTCATATTCTCAGTTTCAAGGAAAGCATTGTCAGCATTGCCTACAAATTCCTAGACAGGCATAGATAGTGAGATGGTCATCTCTCTTGAGGTGTTTCCCCAAAACCTCATCTTAAAAAACATAGTTTCCCAGCACACAGGTCAATTAAGCTGTGACAACAGGACATTTGCTTCTCAATAAAGAGAAATGCCTAATGAGTGATCAAAATGCAAAGAAATAAAGTGCACTAATCAAAGTAAATATGTTTTAAAAATTATATAAAAGGTTGAAAGAATTATTCCAGCATCCTGATTTCCATTGAGGATGAACAACAGTAACATTACATTTTCCTGCAGCCTTATTCACTAAGCCAAAAATGTAGCTAAAAGCTTCTGAAGTGAGGAGATTCAATTAAAAGAAGCACCTTTTTTCCAGTTTGGATCAGAGGTGACATATTTCTTTTAATATGCTCTTTTGAATGGTGAGAAAGAGAATAGTACTTTATGATAAAAAGATTTTTTTCCTCATTCTGCTTACCATCTCTACTTCATTTTACACAGGAATCTTTTCTCTTTACAATTCAGTGCAACATGTGTAAACATGGATTATACCACATCAGAAACCAAGTTAGCTATCTCAAGAGAATTTGTATCTCTGCTGTGTGTAAGTAAGCAGATTAATTCCTAGATCAGGCATTACCTAATGCATTTTCAATTCAATTTCTTCTTTTCTTTCTGCACACAAGATCAGGGAAGTGGGATTATTTTATTAATTTAACTAATATTTTGCATGTTTTCTCTGTTATCTTTCTTTCCTCCAAAAATTTTTGTTAGCTCCTAGTGAGTGATTTAGTATGAGCAAGGATGTGTAAAGACGAGACCTAAGCCCTCAACACCTTACAGAGAAATAAATGACATAGGGAGTGACAAACTTTTCCTCCCACTACACTACTGGGAATAAGGGATTCTCAGATATTTCAAACCCTGATCTACAGTGGCACATCCTGCCTGGGGTAAGCTCAGTTATTGTACAAAATTTAGGAGAAGATTATTTATTCATTAACATTTATGCTGCTTTTATGGAAAATCTCAGAAGTAAAGACTGAGCCAGTCTGGTTTTATTACAGCAGTGCCTGCTAGCACTGTTTGAGGTAAGGGTCTGTCAACATATCACAAAAGCATGGGATTTACTGTGTAAAATCAGTCCACTGGCCCATCGAGCCTGCTAGCATGCCCCTGCTAGCACCCAAGTCTGATGCTTAAGCAGAAGATGGCACGGTAAACCCTTAATACATCTAACTAATTGTGTGTAATGTTAAACTTGAGCACGGGCAGAGGCAAGACATTCCTTCTTGCTCTCTGCAGTGTTCATGTAACGCCCAAAGACAGGAGCCGATTATTACCCTATAACTAACAAAGTAACAGACAGTGATAAAAATTATGATCCTTTGTAAGTCAGCTCTGCAACTAGCCACAGGAATGAGTGTGCTATAATGAGCAGAGAAACTCATCGTATGTTTCTATTTCACACAAAATTAATATTCAGTCTCTTTTTTTCTCCCTTTAAAATTGGCTCAAAATCATTCCAACCAATGTACTCTAAATTACCTGTTTAGGATGGAACTTCAAATTAGGAAGGGCAAGTACTTGAGCATTGAAAAACATGTCTTGAAGATCAGTAAGAAAAAGGACAGAGAAATTAGAGAAAAGAGAAGGAAACGGCTGAGACAGTGAACAAGGAGAGATTGGAAAGCGAGGAGAAATGCTAAGTGGCAAGTACCAGAAAAATAAACAAGAGATAAATATTAGGATATGGGGGAAAGTGAAGAGTTGAGGGAATCTATGTAGCTAAAAATGAAACTGCATGGAGAGAGCTGTTGGGGTGCAGACAGAATAGCAAGAGGAAGGCATTCAAAGTCACCAATAGAATTTCCTGTTTCCACAGTGCTCCAGATCCTCTACTGTTTAAGATCAAGTTCTGCATTTCAGGTGATCTCACAGACATATTCAGAAGTTTGGAATGAGAACAAGATGCCACATAGGGGTGTATGTATGAACAAGGGAACAGCAGAGGACAGGGAACAGCAGAAACTGTCAAATACATTCCTAAAAAGTCAGCCAAACAGCCCAATAAGGGAAAAAAAAAAAAAAAAAAAAAAAAAAAAAAGGGAGCAATATCAATGGCTCAAGTTGATGCAGATCTCAAGGCATTTGGAGAGATTTTGACCTAAGTTAAGGATAGTAATGATTTTTATACCTCTTGAGATATATGTTATAGTTGGCATTTCTCCTATACAACACTTTTCTTCATCCAAACCTGAACTCATCCTTGTCAGTATCCATACAAATGCAGCAATAATCTATAGTGCATATCTTACACAGATGTAAGGTGATCCTGTTTGTACTCTCAAACAACCCCACCCAAAAGCAACCAAACAATCAAAAAAAGAAGCAGGTTGGTGTTTTGGTTTTTTTTTAAAATGAGTAATTTTTTTTCCTCCCCAGACATTTGTGAAATTAGTTATTTTAGTTGTCACCCCTTTTGGAGAATGATGTTCATATCTAAAGTTAAAATTAATACAAATGACTGAAGAGGCACAGCCTCATTACAAAGGATTTATACACAAACCCTCTTATCAATACCAACCTCCTAGTTCTTAGACTCCTAAAGACAGAAATATGGAGCTACAAATAACATTCATTTCCCAATTACTATGCCAACCAGCTCTTTTATTATAGACTGTATTTGCATTTGACTGACTGGCCTATTGGAAACAGTGCTGCTACACCATCATCAAGCATTTTCTCTTTTTCAAAGACATAATCCAGACCAGTGCGCTATCTGTTGGTTTAATCATTCCTTTACATGATAAGGGATCCTACTCTTTGCAAATCTGGATTTTTGTTAAACACCTTCATGTTCCAAATAACCCATCAGGTCTGAAATGACGGGAATTCATTGCAGATTAATTGTTTATTGGACTTATGCACAAGTCTACTTATTTTTTTTATATTTTTATAGGTGGTATATTTGAGAATGTGTTCAAAGGAGCATTGTTTTGTATTTACATTTTCTTTACAACTAGGATCTGCATATAATATACATAAAAAGTTTAGTCTTCTTTTATGTAATGAAATGTTGTGAACAGCTGGAATCCTACATGCCTACTTTTTATTTACAATTTTTACATAAAGAGTATAAAAATTAGTTCAATTCACAGGGTGCTAATGTACAACCCTTTGGGTGTCTGATCATCATTCCAGGGAATAATCTTGTAACAC
The DNA here is from genome assembly GCA_038380795.1 of Pyrocephalus nanus. Classification (NCBI taxonomy): domain Eukaryota; kingdom Metazoa; phylum Chordata; class Aves; order Passeriformes; family Tyrannidae; genus Pyrocephalus; species Pyrocephalus nanus. The sequence continues at coordinate 78,039,616 of CM076261.1, read as the reverse complement.
AGGTGTTTGTTTAACCTGTTGGAAACCTGAGACCTCCAGAGTGCTGTCAAGCAAGTTCGTTAATTTCTTTGTACCTTATCTCCCGCTAGAAAATATTTCCTGTTCTTTCCCTATAAATTCTCCCAGGAAGGAATTTCCTCCTTTTCCCACCTTGATTCAGACACCATAATAACAACAGCACGATTATGTGTTTTGTGACATTTAATAGTCTAGACTGTACACCATTTTTTCCATTATTTATGCAGACATAATTGATTTTAATCTTCTCTTATTGTTTCTCAGTCTAATTGTTTCGGAGTCAGATTTAAAGTGAAGCTCTGACTGCACTGGCACACAAGTTTAACAGAAGGTCGTACACATGCTTTATGTGGCCAATGCTGGAAACTAAGGAATCTAGTAAGAGGAATTTTTGCTATTATAAAATAAAATGATGCCTCTTTATAATTCTTTATATAGGGAGAAAGGAGGAATATCTATGGAAAAAATCCACCTTGCTTCTTCAGATATATCCAATTGTCTTAATGACATTCTTATTTTATATGTATCTGGGAGCAAGGCAGAAAATTGTAGTGCTCTGCTGTGCATTGTCTCTAAAATCAGAGTCATCATGGTTTCAGAACAAGAAAGAAAAGTCACCTCTCCTGCCCCACTGAAACATTTGGGATTCTACACCTAGCACACTGTGGTCAGAAATACGGCACAAAGACTTCTGAAATAAAAAAGAGTAAGTGAAAACTGTGACATTCCATGAATTTGAAAATATTTCAGAATTAAAACAACAAAGAAAGAAATAATGAGAAAAATTACAGTTGTTCAAAATGTCAACATTTTAAAGAAATCAGTGTTTAAATATTAACACTTCAAAATTCTACTAATACATTGTTTTTCAGTGTCGTGATAAATCTGTGACTATTCTATTGAATGCCATGTTGTGGAAATACATGTGTGGGAAAACACCCATTACAAGAAACACTTCTGAGATGGACACAGATTAAAATAGAGTAAGAAAATTCTGTCTTGCATTGTGACGAAGATTTCTAAAATCTTGATATATTTCAAATTTCTTTCAAAGGTACGTTCTTCCCATTTCTTTCAGGGATGATTTCAAAATGGCTCTGCTCCTCCCTCTACTTTGCTGCAACTAAAATTTAAAGTAAAGCGAAATCTACATCTTCATTATTCATATAATATCCAAAAGTATGCACTATTCAATGAAAACATGAAATGCCTCACTTAACGGGCAGATCAAATATCCCTATGCATATCTTATAGGGGAAATTTTTCATTTGTGTAAATCCACCTTTACGATTTTTTTTACTTCAATTGACAGCTCTTTCCTATATGATGTTAAAAGAGTAAGCAATGGTATTTAATTGAATCAAAAGGCAATACGATGATAGTGAGTCCAGACATGCTTTTACTGTTAACACTGGTGTAATGATTTATTCATTTGCCATTCCACTTACTTTTGTGTTCGAACAACCATAAATTACAGTTACACCTATACATAACTAGCAGTTGGCACATACGTGATACTGGTAATGACATATATATATAAAACAAGAAGAGATCATGACAGTATATATGTTCTATTCCAAACCAAAACTTTTTGACTTTGTGTAGTGAAAACTATCACTCCTGTCATGTGCATGTTCATCTCTTTCAGAAAACACCATCATAAATTTAGTGACTGGTGTGCCAAATGTGAGGAATTGCAATCAAGTTGGGAACTGTAAAGAAAATTCAAGTCAAACAACAAGAAGTTAGAGGTTATGATCAAACACCATCAGTGATGAGTGGCATTACTGAAATGGAAATGGTTGGTAAACACTGCCCAGGTCTTAGCACAACCCTAGTGTTAGCAGTTTATCTAAATATAGGGCTGGGCATTCAAACAGACTCTCATTTAATGAAAAAATATGTAAATTTGCAATTTTATTTTATTGGTTTTAATTCTACAATGGAATGATTTAGGATTTATTAACATATTACTTGGAGACTTTCTCTCTGGAGCAGTCTAGTGGTCATGGCATGTGCCTTGCACTTGAAGCATGAGCCCCTTTGCTGGAACTTCAGAATTAGTGTCACTCTCATTTGCACTCCTGTGATCAAAACAACAGGTGATTCACTACTAATTTTATTTTTAATTTTTCCTGATGGACTTTTTTATTTATTGGAGAGTAAAAATTAATGTTCATAAGGAGAGAGGGACACTAGCCCTCATATATCCCATGCAATACCCTCAGGACTTTGCTTTGGCTTCTTTGACTAAATCTTGAAAAGTCTTATAAAAAGAGTAACCATATTTTTCAGCAAAACAGCATTATGGTGCTTTGTGTTTCCTGACTGTTCATCTCCACCAGTAACCATAAACTGCTGGCACTAGTGCCAAGTTTGTTACAGAGAGATTAGTGTTGGCAGCACAAGAGCTTCTGAGCTTTTTAAAATAAATTTGGCACTGAGCTCTAAAAGGGTTCATCATCACTGATCTAGATTACATCCTCCTTTATCAGAAAATAAGTTTCAAAATTCCTATCTAAATAAATACTCCTGATTTATTTGTATTTTGTTCCGCTAGAGATTAATGCATATAGGAAGAATTCTCTGAAGTCATCAGCAAACTCACTGCATTTTTCATTCACTATCTCTAAAAAACTCACGTCTGCAGCTTTAGTGTGATGTAACTGTTATTACACTAATCTTAATTATCACCATTTTAGCTTTTGCCTCCCGCAGTTGTTGCCATTGTACTCATGTCTGGTCTAAAACCAGGAATTAAGCTAGCTGAGGCCAGCAGCTGCCTTTTTAGTATCAGGTTCAGAGTCTAGCACAAAGGAGCACTAGTTCCCAACTAGAACCTCAACATGCTGCAGCACTACAGATGTTAAATGTCATAATAATGATTGTATCTTCCTTACACAGTGATTATGAACAAAGCTGTACATCTTTCAAAGAACTCTTGTTTTTACTTTTCACCAGCAGCTGAAGCAAAGAACACATTTCCATTACAAGATGAAGCTGTACAATCTCATCCAACAAATGATCTCACTCTGACCCTCACACTAACTTTGCTATTAAGCAAAAACAGGCACATTTTCCAATATTGATTCCAACTAATGTCTGATCCTAACAGGCATGATCTTATCGGGGCCCCACTACAATAGAAGGAGTGTCAGAGTTAAACAGAATAGGTTTAGATAAGATCACAATCTTCCTCACCATGATGTGATGCTATCACTGAGTGAGTATAGTATTTGAAGTAATTATCATTAATAGATATTGGCAATAGGAAGAGTGGTCACTGCTAAGATCTAAACAAATTTGTGCATGATAAAATAAAACAAGTTTTATCCGAATAGTGGATATGGTATATGTCCTAGGACACTTCATTACCTTTAATTTTTTCTTTGAAATTATAGATATTGAATCAAAAGAGAAATACTGAGGAGCAACGTTGCTCCCATAGTTTGTTCTGTACCTTCTGTTTTGTGGCAGACTGCCACTTCGGCCTTTCTGATGCTTTCTCCATGCCTACGTTGACTAGATGTCCCATGAGGTTTTGTGTGGACAGACTCTGGTCCCAGGGTTTGCCTGAAGAGCCACGGCCAAAGCTGATTTCATCACGCCCTTCCTTGTTAGCACACAGTGGAGCAGCAATGAGCTGTCTGACAGCAGGTGTAGGAAACAAGGGGTCATCTTTCTAGACTTTAAGCCCCACAGCTGTTTCCTTACTTGAATTACTCTTTGCAGGAATACGGGCAGTGCCACGGCGGGCTAGCCTAGAGGACTGGTCGCTGAGGTAAGTGTGGGCTGAAGCAAAAGCCACAAGGTTGACAGTCATCTGGCTTGCTTTGGTTTTTGCTTCAACATTTGTTCTGATTGTGACAGACTTTCTGCATTCTCAGAAAAAAAGGTGGTACTGTAAAAGGGAACACCTGCTTTGATGTGGCAAATTCTATGTGAAACTCTTAAGTCTTTCTCCCCTGAACCTGTTAGTATGTAAGATCAAAGCAGCACAAAATGAAAATAATAATTTATAGCCCTGGAAAAAATGTTATCAACCTAGGAAAACTAAAAACACCACTTAAAAAAAAAAAAAGTCAATTGATAGTTATGCATGTGCTTTTTTGTAATGAAACAGCAGATGCATAGCTAAACTTTCAAAACCATACAAAAATAATACATAAGAAAAGGGTGTAAATCTAAAATCCCCTTAACTATTCACCATTATCAAAAATAAGCAAGTGTGCAAGATGTAGAACTAAAAGAACACAATCAGTTTTCCATGAAGAAATGTTCTCTGTTATTCTGATAACAATACTGCACTCTAATACACTATTTTTCCCTCTTACAGACATTAGCTAATTAAGTAATTTAAAAAATATTTCTAAATTAATAGCTTACTTGCCAAGATTGCCCAAATACTGGTCTTATACAGAGAAACCTATAGGCAGCTTTTCTACTTATCTTCATGTATTTGTCTTCTCAAATGTGTGATTAACTCCAGAGCTATGAAATCTTTTTGATAATCACTGAAGATGAATGTATCAGGACAATCAGCAGCATATGGAACACAGAATGCTGCCAGATGTTAACACACTAAAATAAAGCAGAACCATCCATGTACTCTGTATCTTGTCTAAAAATAATATACTCATTGACCTTAACCCTATCAAACCAGTTCCATCTTCAAGGTCAAATAAAATAACAAATATTTATCTTCTATGGAGAGGTTCATAGAGTGTACTTACAGTGTTCAGTGTCACAAAATGCTAGGCATAACTCAGCCCTACTGCTTTAAATGAGAGCTTGGGATGCTCAGCACCTCCCGGTGGTGCTCAGTGCTAGGCAAAATGAAGTCCTAAGTGCATTATTAATCACTGTTGGAAATTTGCGGTCATGGCGCATTCCCTTTCATTGCTTTTTATTTTTTCCAAAGACTACACATGGAAACAGAAAAACACCTAGTTAGAGTTAAAAATACAGGCATATAACTGTGATCTCTAATGCATACTTCATTTGGAAGAGATTTGTGAATGCTCTATGTTGCCTTGAAAGCACAACTTTAGCCATCTTTTTATCCCAATACAAGTGCAAATATCAAGGTAGCATACTGCTGCAGCTCTAATGAGGCTGGATACCAGGCTACAGTGGGTCATGGCAGCAAATGCCACCCCATCAATGTCTTTACTTCTTCGTGCCTTTCAGCTATCCCAAAGGAGACACTCCTGTCCAGCCTCACAGCCAGAGAAACACAGAAAACAATGAGAACATCACAACTATATTCTGAACTCTCAGAAGAGTTCAGGAGACCTTACAGTTATGGCTGTAATAGTGAACAAACAGACAGTTAAGCATCTTTGGTATGACTACCAATGCAATTATTATTTAAGGTCAAAAAGGCCATTTAGTCCCAAGTACACCACTAGCTAGAGCAAGTTAGTTGGTGCTACTACAAAGTCACTTAAATCCTGCAGCAAGGGCTAGCAATTAGCTTGGAAGAGGGAATATGAGGAATGTTAAGGAGGCACATGTGAAGGAGGCACAACCACACCTCACATTTGCGAGGTCAAGTTTGAAAACATGGATATTCTTCTTACTTCTTACACTGCCGAATGTGGTGGCGGAGGGGGAAGTGGTTCCAAAAGTAATCAGTGCATGTGCAGTCATTTAATGCACACAGGTACTGTTTCTAAATGCATTTGAGATTTGCTAGCACAGAAGCACCAAATGAGCTCTGAGGATGCCAGTGATGCCAAGAGCCTCTCACAAATATTTCCACATCCATCCTATGGTGTATTCTCTGTTTTTCAGCCTGGCTAATCGGGGCCCTGGTACCTGATAGGGGATGACTGACTAAAAAAATCAAGATTTAGCTTGCTCCCTGAGGCATGCTGTACCGCCAGATCAAAGTGCTCACACTTGGCATCCTGAAATGAAATACCATTGCTCTCACTCTGAAAATGTGTGACACAGAAACCTGGGACAACGTCCCTTAGAAACCTGGGACAATGATCCTTATAAGTTAGACAGTATTCCTTAAAAAAGAGGTACAGAAAACTTTGAAACGAAGTCCTAAGGAAAATCAAATGTAATGTTTTGAAAACTTCACTGATTTAATATTTGGCTGTACACAGAATGTTAATTCTAACTTTAGTTAGCTAGAAACTGGTTTGGGAAGGGATAATATTCAGAAGAAAAAAACCTGCAGGCAGTTGGGAAGGGACATGCCAAAGAAATATAGCAGTTACTTCCTTATTTCTCAGCTAGCCCTTGTTACATTTCAATTAGATTTTGAAAACAGTACCCTATACAGTGTGACCAACTGTCTAGCTTCCTGTAACATCCCATCTGCCATCTTCTACAAAAAACAGTGTCTCATTCTGGCCTTTTAAAGCCAATCTTGAAAGATTTTAGCTACCTGCAGGCATTTCTGGGCAGCTGAACAAGCGAAGTTGGCTGCAGACATTTCTCAGCATCAAGGTGCCAAAAGCCACAGGGTCATCTGGTCCTTTTCCTTCCCCCACACCACAGTTCAGCTGCGCCTACACCACTCCTGTCGTCTTGGTCCAGCCTGTTCTTAAACACACCAGCCACAGATTTCCTGCGACCTCCTGAATCACCTCCAGCTTTTCAGTCTCATTAACATTAGGAAGTTCTTTCTTGTATCTAACCTAATCTTCCCTGCTGATACCTTGCTGAGTCTGGAAGCTTCATGTAATGCAACCCATCATGTTCTTCCGTGGCCCATGATCCAGGTGGATCCAAGAGGAGAGGGAAACACTCCACTGTGGATGCATACAGGATTAAGACTGTATTTCCTCTTGGAGGAGGGAATGGGGATTGACCAGAGTGAGAAGGGAAACAGGAATAGAGTAAAATAGCAGATCCCCAAAGAGAAAAATACAATCTGGAACGTAACACATATAAACAACAAGATCCAATATTTAATGTAGCAACTGCAATCACATCCAAGAGACAAAAACACCATAAAAGCAAATCAGTAAGACTAAGACACACTATAAAGTCTAATGCAGAATTAAAAATTAGCAATAGTAGAACCAGCCAGCTTCAACACAAGCAGAAAAGAAGGAACTAAGATATTTTGGATCTACTATTGTTTTCTGCTTTATTGCTCTCTTTCTTTTATGCTAATTTGCCCCAGTTTTCTTCCAAAAGTGAGGACAACAGCTTGCAGGAGGGGGAGAGAGGGAAGGATCCTTCCTCACCTCCCCAGCTTTAAGGCACACCTCCCTCGGCTCCCCTAAACTTGTCTGTAATGTCCTCACACATGGCAGGAGTTTCAGTTTAGTGTTTAAAAAAAAAGTGGTCACTCATCTCCCAAATCAGAGACTCGTGGAAAAGAAAGCTTCAAAGAAGAAAAAATATTTTGGAAAATGTGAGATTATCCTAAATAAATACATAAATAATAATTATTAACATACATGAAGCTTTTATTAAAAATAAAAGCTTAAAAATAAAATGCATCTCCTGTGCATTTCAAACATCAAATCAAATGTCAAAGACAAGATAAAAAAACTAATCTGACGGGGAGAATTTTAAATTGTTAGACATAGTCTCAGAGTGAGAATCATCTACATAAACTATGATGATATCTCATATGTTATGTATTTTATTCTAAATGTATCAGCAATGCTCAGAATGCTACCCTTCCCTCACAGTACTGAACAGGCAGCATTTTGTCTATGCAAAACTCAATTATTCCCTAAGTACGTTAAAAGAGCTCAAAAAATTATAACTATGTTTAATGATTCACAAATTATGAGGCATTTTGTAAATACATTTAAACATTTCTCCTACTTCTAGTCTATGGAACACATGATAAAATGTATTAGTGAAAAGAAAGGGGATACAAGTTTTATAATTAAGATTCAGTTATTTAAGCTGAGATATGAATATCACAGAATCAGAGAACCATTTAAGTTGGAAAAAACCTGTGAGATCATTGAGTCCAATCTGTGACTAAATCACCACCTTGTCAACTAGATACTAAGCGCCCTGTTCAGTCATTTCTTGAACACCTTCAGGGATGGTGACTCCACCAGCTCCCTTGGCAGTTAATTCCACTGTTTGACCTTCACCTTTTCTGAGAAGAAATTCCTCTTGATGTCCAGCCTGAACCTCCCCTGGTGCAGCTTGAGGCTATGTCCTCTTGTCCTGTCACTAGTTGCTGAGAGAAGAGACCAGTTCCTACCCTGCTACAACCAATGAAACAATATAAATTTGAAACTATATAAAATCCAAAGGGGCAATGAATATAATACATCATGTATGGAATATCAGGACACAGCAAAAACCTCTACGAATAAATAATATCATCAGGTAGAGTACTAGCTGTGCAGCAGCCCTTCCTCTGCTGCACCTGGTCTGGGGCTGGTAGAGAGGGTAAGTTCAGCAAGTGACGGTGCGTCCCCTGCTCTTTGCTCTGGAGCCCCAGTGGCTGGAACTAATTGTCTTTGGAGCTTCTCTGGAGCCTGAGGAGCCACCAGAGGATTAGACTGATGAACCTTTCTCCCAGCTTAATAAATGAGGCTCAGGACATTTACAAACTTCACTCAGCACTGAATTTCTCAGGCCAAGCTCTGAATTGCCCATATTTTGGTGGTGCAAAGTAGATCTGCTGCATCTGCAAAAGGACACATTTCACTACCGGCTATGTGATACTTAGAAGAGGATACTATGTGATCATTAGAAGAGGAGCTAAAGCTGAACAATGATTTTTAGGACATAGTAACAATCAATACCTTCTTCTGACTAGAATAGGCTATTTTACTCACAATCACACTGTGTGTATATATATATATATATATATATATTCTTATTATATTTATTTTTACTTATTTATGTTTACATATATATTTTTTATATATTTATGTATTCACACATATTGTGCTAATTATACTCACTAGAAATATTGAGAGATTTTTTGTTTTCTGTTCAAAACCATATTTTCACAAAACACAGCTAATTTTGCTGGTAATAAAACAACTAGAAATGCCCTTTATTTCCACCATTTTTGAAAATTCACAGGCTACTTCTCTTAAACATATTCAGACAGAAAAGGAAATGACCTTTGGAATTTTGATAATTTCTTCGTGCTGTATGGAATGGCAAGGAGCCACTGTCTTAAATGAAATCACTGGTCCATTCTTTTGTTTGAAGTAATTCTTTTATTTAAATGAAGATAGACAATTATTTCAAATATTGCTATTGTTACTATGATATGGTATCTTGGTCTGCATTTTTATTAACACAAACAAATTCTGACACCACCAAAATGGGATTTTTCTTTTCACACCAAAATTTTCTCTAAAACACACTTTTATTCCAAATAACTGCTCACTATTGCCTCCTTGAATCTTATGGAAAGCACCCTTGATGTTTTCATAATCCTATGCATTTGTATGTCCAAATATATCAGTATCCTACTGAGTGGAACACAAGTGCTACCACAGTTCCACAAGCAACAGCACCACAGTGCTTTTTTCCTCTACCAATGCTAAGGCTAACTATCCTTGGACAAGCATAGCTTTATATGTAATAGCCCCAAAAATACCCAGGAGCATCCAGGGCATTTTATTTTCAACCATTCAAAGAGACAGCACAAGTCTTTGGTTCTTTCATTTCAGTGTCTATTGTAACTACCAAAGTCTTGGCTTAACAATGTAAACATCTTAGCAGACACAAGCACCTTCATAGTTTTATATTCCACTAAATTGATGAAATTTCCCACGCTTGTTCTATGAATGTGAAACTGCTGAAAAACAAATGTGCCAACATTTTAGAAACTGAATTTTATTTTAGAATAAAAAAATAGTGTTAACATTTAGTGAGAAGGAAGTTATTTCAAAAACTGCTGAATATTTAAATCTGACTTTTTATATCTGCTTTGTCTATAATACTTATGTTTCATAAATAAGAAGAGGTATCATTATAAAAGGCATGAATTGAAAAAATTTCCTCAGAGACAACATTAATGTTAAATTCCTCATCTTAAATATGGGTATAGAACTAGTGCCTTTTAGATATTGTAGTGCAATGAGGTACATGAATGACCCTAAATAGAGATAAATTATTTCTCTTGTATGAAGTTTTAAAATAAGACTACATCACATTCTAAAATCTGTGTTATAAATTTAGCAAAATCTACATTTGCTAAATAAGTACTTGAGTCTAAAGCCTGTGGTACAGAGAAGATGAGACTAGCTAGAAAATTATTAAGATAAGACAGTCTAGAAGCACAAGAATATGTTGCTACTGAAGTTTATTGCAGTGATTCTCTGTAAACATGTGGGTCCTTTCCAATTCGGCATATTTTGTGATTCTGTGATCCTAAAATGCAAGAGCCTGGCATTTTCAGATAGCATCTCCCTCTACTGATGTCTGAGAGGTCCTGGACCAAATATTGCTGCCTTTTTTTGTGTTCTAGGCTCCTGACTTTGCTTTATCTCTCCTGCTGGGCCATCCCCTTGCTCTGCTCTCAGCTTGCCAAAATAGGACAGAGGGCCTATTGAGTGTTCTCCCAGGGAACTAAGTTAGCTTAATGGGAAAGACTGGCAATGTCTGCTACTAAATAACAGTAGTATTAGGATAAATTCTGCTCAATGGAGCTGCTTATAGCAAGTACCAAGTTACTGAATTATTTTTAAAAACCTTTCAAAGTGACTAGTTTTAAACAAATGTTAAAGTTCTGCTGTTTTGATAAACAGGTGTCAAAATGTACCATGGGTACATGGCCCCCTTAAAAAGAGCTATAGTCAAGGAAAAGAGATTAAAAAGCAAGAACACTTTTATGTAAAAATCCTCTGTTGACATAGTACTACATTCTGGAAATCACCCATTCAGAAATGAAGGAAAAAAAGCTGTAATTTCAATCCTATCTTATTTGTATGTCCCTTAAATATTTAATAATCTAAAATTACAGCTGTGGTAATGGTGTGCAGTACGAATACCAGTGTGCAATTAGCATTTAGATAAAGGTGTAGGATCTAGATGATCTTTCTTTTAATGTACCAGGTTGCTTCATCACCTATTTCCAATCTGGAAACAAAATCTTCAAGCTGGGAAAAAGTGCTTTCAGCATTTTCTGAAACAAGTGTTTATTCAGATACTTACCACATCTTGCTATCATATTAGTAACATATTTAAATTAACTATTTTATGTAAATGTAAATAAAAAAGCAGAAATAACTTTTTTTTTTAAAAAAAGTGTATAAACTAAATTATGCACAAAAGTTTAAAAAAAGTCTTTCTATTACTGTATTCACCTCAACTACATGTCTATATAAATGGGAGAGCACTTGGTAGAAGATGAGGCAATGTGAGGTGATATGTTCTCAAAGACCATCGTGGATGGCCATGTGGATGCCCACATCATCTTGGCACATCTCAATATTTTGAAATGTTTCAGTTTGTATGAAGTGTCCTCAAGTTGTGCCAGAGAAGGTTTACATTAGATATTAGGAAAACTTTCCTCGCTGAAAGGGTGGTCAGTAATTGGAACAGGATACCTGGATAAGTGCTGGAATTGCCGTCTCTGAAGAGTTCAAAAGATATTTGGAGGACATGTTGTGGTTGTACTGGGTTAACAGTTGAACTCTATGTTCTTAGAGGTCTTTTCCAACCTTAATAATTCTATGATTCTAAGTGACAAGCTCCAACACATGCACAGTGGACCAGCACCTACCTGGCTGTTGGTGTGACATCATGTGCTGTCCTGAAGTGCTACGACAACATCTGCTTGTGTTTGAGACAGAACAAAGTGATTTTAAACTAGTTCTAGATATGAAAAACTTGACATTAATAGTAGTAAAAATGAGAAAGAAATGCTTTTGTAATCACTGGACACATTTAAAGGTGTAAAATCAGTATAATAAATTTTAGAATCAAGGTTCAGTACACAATACACTATTTTTGGTAATTAAATATAAAAATGGCTCTGCAATATTAAAAGCCATAATCTTCATTTGCAGCTAAATATCGAAAGATAAAATCTACCTTATCCCTTTCCATGTTTGAACAAGAGAAACAGAGGCTACAGACTGGCTACACCCTGATTGTGGACAGATTACTAGCTGTTTCCATGGCCATGCAGCACCTCCAGCCAAAGTTACCAGAAAACCCTTGTGCTGCAACTCTGAAGATTAAAGTCGCTGTCTAACCTACACAAGGTTTTTGACCCAAAGTGACCAGTCCCAGATGAGGTAGTGAGTAACTTTGCTGTATTCTGAACGTTGGATCCTCAGCCCCTCACATGCTGCCCAGTCACACACGTCTGTGAGCATGTCTTCCAGACAAATCGTCTTTGGTGATGAATCTCCCAGATCCCTTTAAAGGGCGTCTGCTGTGTCCCACTGCTTCTTTGGCCCAGCTGTCCACACTCTCCTCCTATGGATTTCCTTCACAGCCATGTTGAATCCTCTTTTCCTTATCAAGCCAGTACAGCCCTGCCCTGCATGCTCCTCCCTGAGACAAGGAGATGAGAATGGGGGGCTGCATCCAGCTGCTCATTGTTTTGCTTCACAAAACCATGCCATGGGCACAGATTAACACCAAAAACTAGATGGAAGCAGCCAAGGGAAAAGGCATCTCAGAATGCCTCCACACGGTTGCTGGAGCAATCACTGCTCAATGTCCATCATGGGCTACGTGGTTCACCGCTGCTTTCATTTCCAAGGGCCTCATTCCCCCTCAAACAGGGAAAATATTTACAGCTGAAAAAGGCAAGGGAATGGCTTTTTCTTAACTAGGCTGCTAGTGCCTTGAATTTAGATATGCTTACACACAGCAGCTCCTCTTTCAGCAGTCTGTATGACCAGCCTAGAGAGGTCTTCTACTCTTCTCACCTGCATGGTCCTATTAGTCATGGCATTTGTGCAAAACCACCTTCCTGTTAAAGACGGGAATCACAAGCTAGGAATCTTATGCTTCAAAATATACTCCTGTATGCTTGTATATACTCATGAACTACTGAATCTTCTGTGATGCAGCAATGCACAAAGTTGGAGCCTTCCTGGTGAAACTAGAGATAAAATTGTGTCGTCTTCCTTTCTACAGCTGAGTTCTCACCAGCTGTAGAGAGACAGCAGTATTCTACAAAGTCTTCATGGGTCTGTTTGTCAAAACAGCAAGATTATATTAAATCTCAGACAGAACCCGGAAACATGTAGACATGTACACTTTCTAGGCTTGAAAAGATATTTCTATGCATTTCATTTTCTTGGGACTATCCACTATTATGGAACAGTAAATGGAAAGTGAAAGTAGTGGAGGGAAATGGAAGGCAGTAACCTCTATGCCCAATTGTGCAGACACATACAAACTGCATATGCAGCTGAGAGCAGAGGAATCTTGCCAGTTTGGCAAAATTACAGGAACGGATCATTAAATGAGATCTATCACCCTAAATTTAATAAAAGTATCTAAATAGATATCTATAAATATTTAATAATGATATAAGAAGTTCTTAAGGTCAGATTGAAATAAAATAAAATAAAAATTAAATTCCTAGAGAAGTTTCAAGGTCTGAGACTCATTTGTTAAAACCAACATTCTTAAGATTTCTGGTGGCTGCATGCAAATTGTTTCATCAACAGTAACAGTAATGCATGGCATACACTATTACATAACGTAATTATGTGTAATTCATGAGTACTGGCTAATCTCCTAGATGAGAAAAATTAAGAACTTTAATAGTCACTGAGCTATTTCAAGTCTACTATTAGAATCTGAGTATTCCTCAGTTCTGATATGAGCCTTGCACTACCCTATCTCCTGACAGTGCTGGAACTGAAGTCAAATTCTGCTATTCCTTTTACCATTGTGAACAGCATTTAAATAATTTTTGTTCGAGGTACCCAACCTTCCAGTACTCTGAGATGTATACTGCTAATGTACTTCAAGACAGAAACTTGAAAGATCTAAAAAGTAATTGACATCTGGCACAGTGACTCAATTAAATACCGTACTGAATTAATTAACTTGCTCTGTCTCCTGAGCCAACAGCAGTGAGACTGCATTCAGCAACACAGCACTGCTTGAAACAAGAAGCACTTCAACAGGATATTGCATGTACAGGCTGTATTCAGTGCAGAGTGCAAGGGTAGTAAGTAAGCTGTAACTCTTAGAGTTAGGTAATGAATCCTGTGGGGCAGCATCACATTATTAACACCAAACACTAAAGTCAGGTAAGGTACTTGTAGTCAGCCACAAACATATTTCCCAATAAAGACGGCAGCTGAAAGATTATGGTATTTACTCGCCTGAGGGTCCCTGAATTTTTCTTTTCTTTTCTCTCTATACCAAAAATCCGCATTGGAGCTCTTTTCCAAAAATTATTTTATGTTTATGGCAGTGAAATATTTGAAGTTCTCATTCAGAAAAGAACTAAACCTGCTGTCAGCTGCTCATGAAAGTTTGACTGAATTTTAGGGATGAGAGGGTTTACCCAAATGAGCTTTCCAAAACATATATAAATAATCTATGTAAAGAATTGCAACTCCCCTTATGAACAACAGAGAACATGTACGATAGGGAGATAAGTAATCAAATATGAAAAAAAAACACATAAATAAACCTTAATCATTTCAAGAAAAAAAAAAAGATACAACCAAAAATATGTAGAAGCTGGTGCTGAGATTTTGTTGCTTTAACAGTACATTGAAGCTGATCAAAAGGTTTACATTTCTTCACACAGCATTCTAAAGTAACAAATGTAGGATTACAGGAAACATCTGATATTTGAGAAGAAGAAACAATACTTATAATCACAGAATAATTCAGGTTGGAAGGGACCTCTGGAGGTCATCCAGTCCAAACTCCTGCTCAAAGCAGGGCAAACTTCAAAGTCAGATCCAACTTCGAAGTTAAATCAGATTGCTCACGATATCCTGTTCGGTTTTGACTTTTTCAAAGGATGGATTGGCTCAGAGGACAAAACAATATTTCTGAGAATGAAACTTCTGTTTACAGGAACCTTTTCAGATTTCCAAATGTATTTATGTTTGTAGGCAAAAGTAAAATCTTTCAAGTGTTAGCAAAAATAGAGTTTATGGGTTTTAATTTGATAAGAAACAAAATATCTTTCCAGTTTAGAGAACGTTTAGAGGAAAAAAGTCCTTAAGATTTTCATCCCTCATCTCTCTTAACTACTTTGAGAAAGCTGTTCCATCCGATTACAATCACCAAATTAAGTCAGTTCTGTTCACTGCTTAATTACCAGTTTGTTAAGACCCAAATATCTTAGCGAAATGTTTTTGATACGGCAAAAGTGACAAATTTACAAAGTAATAACAGACCTTAATATATGCCTGTGCTAACAAAGGGGAAGCAAGCTCTTCCTCTAAGTGTTGTAGTTGCTTCATGTCTCCATCAAACAACAAAAGTGAAACGTTTGACAGCTGACGTTGCAAATTAATCCTAAGAATATCTGATAATGATTAATTTTGTAGTAAAGGGTCTATCAATGTCATCTCATATACTTAAACATTATCTTCATATCTTATATACCTGAGGAAGTGGTACAAACGGACAGGGAAATAGGGACCACACCAAACTAGCAATTCTCCTAAGGTATGGATTGTGTACTGACTTTAAACTACAACAGGACTAAGGTTTTGGTTACATGAAAGTTGATGAAAGTAGTAACAGTGGAATTTAGAAAATTATTTGAATTACAGGTATTTATCAGAAATAAAAATTAAATGGATGGAGAAAATGGACACAAGTATTCAAATCTTCCAGTTTCTCCTTTCTAACAATAAGGCATTTTGACTGTGCAGTACTTTTGAAAATCTGTTCTTTATTCAGGTGCCTGAATGGGAAATCTGATCTGGGTTGGGAATACTGAACTCTAGGAAACTTAGACAAAGTTTCCATCCCACTTTCTATAACATTTCTTAGCACCTTTTGATCAAGAAATTATGCTAAAGAGTGCAAAATATTAAGATTTTAAATGGCTACTATGTACTTAGATTAATGTTTCACTCAAATTTTAATATGCACATTTACAGAAAGTAGCATGCATCCTATTCAGCAAGCCTTTAGAATGAGAACTCTAATATTCAGGCATAGGTTCTACATAGAGGAGCTAAAGACTATCAGTTTCCCCACTTTTCTCCCATGTCCGTATAACCCCTCTCTTACTCTGTCCCAGATGATTCATGAGCAACTCAGTGCCCCTCACTCTCTTCAGGTCCTCCAAGGGTAGGACAATACCTAGTGTTGGTGAACGCTGGGAAGCTCAGCTTCTCCATTTACAGCACCGATTTATGTACCCCAAATATATGTAATCCCCTTCTGTGAAAACAGTTCCACAGGTCATTATGCTAAATACATTCAATGCAAAGTCTGTAAGAGCAAACAGTGATCAAGCTGCAGATAATGGTTCTTCAGAAGTATCCCACAGGGCAATGCAATGCATGTTCCAAGATTGTTTAAACCCTTCTCCTAGAGATATTAGTTGCTTCCTTCCTGATATTCTCAGAAAATTAATCTGAACTATACACAAATAATTTTGAAGCTCAGACTTAAAACCAATACAAACAAAGAAGAAATGAAGACCTAGGAATGATACGATTTTCTGTGCACTGAACTGAGGCCAGGAAAGCATTACTTTTAAGTAATATGGTTCACATACTTTCTGCAATCAAAAGAAAAGACAAATATAGAATATGACAGGTGTCTTTTGATGCCTTTCAAAAAATGTTAATTTGATGGAAGATTTTTCTACATTTAGTTGCATTAACAGTATGGTAAATTTAATTAATTTTATCTTAAAATAAAGTAGTTATTTATTTTTATGTAATTTGTTAATATAAACCATATGTTCAACAATTAATGTTATAAAAAATTAAAATCCACTTAAAAAATCAGATATTACTACTGAAACACAACAGCTTGGTTCAGCAAACAAGGAAGTGACATTTCCCTCCTGTAAAATAACAAGTTAAATACTATTAACCTGTGCTCCAAATAACTTCACATGGATGGTTGCCATAGATGAACTAATTGGAAAAGAGCCAAATACCACTGTCCATTAAAGCTAACAATGCCTGTTTTCAAACGCTCCGCCTGAGTAGCAATTCAGGGTATTCCCTAAAGAACAACACACAATATAACAAAGCGAAGTGTCTCAGAGCACCTACATACCAAGGTGTTATTATTCAGATCCATCTTGCCAGCAAAAGGCCCCCACGTTGTTCCAACCGGAAGCTGCTGCCGGCTCTGAATCTTTCGCTCCCCGTCTTTCTGGACCACCTCCAACTCTCCTGCAAACAAAGAAAACAAGCAGTGTTGAGAGTACTTTCACTCATGCCTTGACAACAACCACCTCTGCCTTTGTGTTGGTCTTAGACGCACAATGTTCTGAGGACCAATATAATGAGAATTAATTATGCTTGTCTGAAAAACAACTGATCTTGTCATCCTGCAAGAGAAAAACAAACCTTTTTCCCTTATAATTATATTCAAATTCGGTTTAGAAAATTACATTTCTTTCTTGCATCTTTTCACACACATTAGAGTTTGAAAGCAATTTTTTTCAGAATAGCCGTTTCATAAAAGTTCTTCAGAAGTGTTGAGGAGGGGGGAGATGACAGCTGAAAGGAGAGAGTGCAGTAGCAGCCAAACCTGGTGTATTAACCTTGCTGATGCATTTTGCTGCATGAGATCACATTTTGAAGCATGCAGCTACTAAAAATTTGAGAGACACACCATATAGCGATATAAATCCACAATATCGTCGAGATACTATTAAAAACATTTACTACAATTACAAACAGGAATTTCAACTGAGTGAGATTTGACAGGAAGTAACATTTCAGAATTAGATCAAAAAGACTTTTAATTGTTAGCTTAAAGTTACAACACAAAATATGTAAAAGCAATAGGGAGGTTGTATAATGATTTTTGGTGTATACTACCTTGTTTTTTTCTTTAAAAACAAATTTTATTTCTGAAAATAAGGACTTAAAAATTAACACTTAAAAGTGAATTTGTTTCTTTAGCTCACCTTAACTTTTCTGTATTTTCCAGTAAAGAGAAAGAATAATACACAACTGATCATTCTCATGGAGGGAAAAATAAAATTCAGTCACCACCTTTCTCCCCCATATTTTTTTCACTTCATTTCAAGATCGAAAAAATAGTCTGGACAACCCTTCTTTGAAAGCAGTCTCTTCACTAAGCCTATTTTTCTATGAACAAGTGTTTCAATAAAAAATACAGCAACAGTTATATTTATATACATAATTTCTAATTATTTTCTAAAACAGTTATAATAAATTCTGGTTTCAGACTTTCAGAGAGATAGAATGGAGCAAGGAGAGGCTTATCTGTGCTTTTCTTGTTAGATGTTTAACTGCATTTTTCCATGTTCTTGCACTTCCAAGCTTTGCCCTTCCTGAAGGTAGGCAAAAATCTGTTGTTCTCATGAACAGCAGAGCTCACCGTGATTCTGATGTAACCATGATTTCTCAGGACATATTTTCCACGACTGCTAAAGCCCCTTCCTCTCTTTCCATACCAAACAGATGAAACAGTGTTTCCTGTCTTTTGCATCATCACGTCTCAAAAACTCTTCCCCAAATCAGGATGGTGCTTTTCCACAAACAGAGTAAAGTCCAACTGTGCAAGGAGTCAACTCGTCACAGATTTAAAACTGGTGGTTGTTGTGAAATGAACCTTGGGCTGCAGGAAGTGAGTAACTCCTGGCTCACAGGCAGCCTCCACAGACTTCTCCAAGCTAACCATTCCCATAGATGCCTAGATTTACATACAGTTAGACTGCAAAGCTTTTCCTTGTCCACAGGGGTTAATCTTGACCGTTTTCCAAAGAGATGACTTGGCTTCAGCTTCCACTTTCAAGCACAGAAATCTAAATTTCACCTCTGAGTGTTGCAGATTACAAAACTACTCGACGTAAAATTGTGCATCAGATCCTTCCTGCAAACTGGAACAAATCTAGGAAATAGAGCTGTATTGGTTTACAAAAGCTTCTATGTATGTGGGTGAGTCCGCATCATGACAGTGCTATGACATTTTAAAAGGCAGTATGTGAGCAGGAAAGCTTATGGATTAATTATATCTAATTTACACATGATATATATGCACCCAAACAGAAAAAGAAAAAAAACATAAATTCATTTTTTCCTTCTCACAGTCACATTGTTAAAAACTGTATTAACTTAAAAAAAACCACTCTTTATATGTTAATTTTGGAAGAGAGAAATTGCAAGGTAACGTGTTTATCACTTAGCCATACTGCAGCATTTTCTCTCTTCATAGAGATGAAAACTGCAGCATTTGCTTGCTTTCACACACTAAAAAACAGCCATGTCTATGGACATGTCACATTTAACTGATACCAGAGGAATCATGAGAATCTTTGAAAACCCTTTTAAAAAATAATTCAGCCTCCCTTTCTGCCACTGACATTTTTCATTTGAAAAGGGTTCAGACACAGTCAAACAGTGACTCCTTATCTGTACCTGTGGATTTACAAGCAGGCCTGTCTTTTAATGGATTAAGAACGACAAACTTAGGGCAGATCATCCAGTGATATCCAAAAACCTACCGAAGTTTTAAGGTACACATCATTACACATTATATTTTAAATAAGATTAATAATATGAATCTTATACCTAATAAATAGTTCAGGTTTGAGACAAAAACAAGATCAAGCTTTTTTTTTCCCCAAACACGTAATATTTCCTTTCAGTTGATAATTAAATAAGTTAATACGGATTCTTTCTCTCTTTCATTCTCTTTTTTTTCAGTTCCAAGCAGTAGTTTGGGCAATACATTTCAATATATATGAATACTTTGAATGTACTACAGATGGGATAACATCATGCTGAATTGTACTGAAACTTGTGTTTTCCCACTTAGAACACCAAGACAGAGTAGTAGATTACAGACAGGATAACAACAGTTCCCCAAAAAGACACCATGTCATGTCACCATGACCAGCAGCCATTTTAATGCTATGGATAAATGTCAGTGTTCGGAAGAATAATCTGCTCTCATATTTTGGCAAAACCAGACAATTTGGTTATGCTCGCATAAGGTTCAGCAATTCCATTTGATCCTTGGCAAAGATTTTTTTTTCCTCCCATTGAAATTTTTTTTTCTTTAGAGGTAAAAAATAACACTGCCTGCAACTTTTCTGCATTCATTTACAACATTTTTCTCCTCTGAAATTTCCTACTTGGTGAATGGTATCAAAACTGTGGCACAGAGGGGGGTAGTCTCCCACTGATGTAATTGGGGCTGTCCCCTACTCACCACTGACTTCCCACAAGGATTAAGTGGTTTAAGTGGTATCAAGCAATGTGTGACTTCAATGGTGTTTGCTGGAAGAAAAGAGAATCTCACCCTGTGACTGTTAATTGAAAGGGTTTGAAAATTGTGTTAGCAAAACAACATTTTCCCCTTCAGCTTTAGAAGTTCGGATGCAAGTCTGAAGTGCTCTCTGCAGCTACCATCCCTGCACAACTGCTCAGGATTTTAAAAGATTACATCAGGAGAAGGAAGAGGATCTGAGGCTTCATTGCTGTATCACCATTTGCAGTAAGAAGTGTAAAGACTCAGCTGGTACTGACTCTTTACATATGCTCGTCCATGGAGATTCTAACTTGTGGGCAGAAAAAGGAAAGAAAGGATGAAAAAATGCTGCAGCTTCCTTTAATCCACACTCTAGCCAAAAGGAAGCAGAAGATTCTGTGCCAAACACTGTTAGGTGTTTCTAGTAATCAGCAATTGCAACATACCACCTCAGTACCGAACATAATGTTCCTTCACGTAACAGCAAATTATAATAGAATTCATTCACACCCCTGGAAAAAAATATGTGATATACTCATCATTCCCATGGCAAAGTAGAAAAGCAGTTTTATTTTACTGATTTCATCCTAGACTTGTCAACTCTCCGATTGAAAAGGACAGCAAAAGTATAACAGAAGCAGCACTAAGAAATATTAGTAGAGAGGACATGATGCTCTGCTTTCAGTTTTTGCAAGTTAGGTAAAAAAATTAGTTAAAAAGACATTCCATTTAGTTATATTTACTTGTCTTTTCCTGGCTATAGACAAAGCTTTTTTTTCCAGCTTGTTCTTCAGGAACACGCTTATTTCCAGCTTGCTGAGTAAGTTTATACAAAATATTTGAGACACATTGTATGGGCTAATCAATTTTGGTAAAAGATAATGCTGTTAGTGCTGTGGGCTGTTTCTCTTATCTTGTTGATGTAGCATACTTTTAAAGTCTGTGATTACTCAAAGACTTATGATAGCTGCACTGTAAAAGAAGCCTCAAGTCATGACTCACTAGCACAGCTACAAAACATCCCATGGCTTTTAAGATATTAGGCCACCTTGGTGGATGGAAAACCAGAATGAAAGGACTCAATTTACGATTCTTTTCATATATATACATATTGTTTCAGGGATGCCACATAGGGCTTTCATAAAACAGAAAGTAGAGAAGTCAGTTTAGCTTTGTATTGTTTTACATCATAATCAGGATAATTTTTAAAAACCCTCCACAAAACATATAGTACATACAGGAACCCAAAACCAGCTTTTGAGCCTTAACATGATTTGACAGTAGTTTGAATACCAGAAGAATTCAACTATACATAGTATTTCTGGAACAAAATAACACTGGCTTTTATCCATCTACCCACATTCTGGAGTAAGAAACAAAGGAGTGTATATCTGAAGGTAAATGATGAATAGTGTTTTGTGGGAGAAAAATAGAACAACTTCATTCAGAAATAACTGTATCCAGATTTATACACATCTAACATTTCTAAGAAAGGCGCTGATAGCTTTGGCAGTAGGGTTTGTTTTGTTGTTGTTGTTTTGGTTTGTTTTTTTTTTTTAAATCAGGAACAGCTTTCTAAGTGGAGTCAGTTAAAAACAATGAGTAAGCTCTTCCTCTGTTATAATTAGAGACTGGTTATTTGACATCATGGGGCTCTACCAGTTTCCACTAGCAAATGTCTCCTTCTTTGCATATTCCAAGTCCACAGCCACCTGGCTCTCTAATGAGTATTTTTGCATGGCACAGAAATCATATATGTTGTGGTTTCAAACAAGGACTGCTCTGAAGCCAGTGAGCAAGTTAAAAACACTCTTAAAAGTTCTTATGCACCATCCAGCCCAAGATCTGCCTGCCATCCTGTAAGCACAGGAAGAATCTGCAATTAATATTTGCCTGGTGATTGCCTCCATTATAACAAACTAATACATACACGTTTGCACACAGCAGTTCACTGATAGCAGAGAACTATCCCATTTCCACTTCTGTGATTCTTAACAAGGTGGTTCCAATATTCAGTGCTCATACACTTGCTTTGCAGACATAAACCACATTATTGAGATACTTTCTCTAAATTCTCCTCCCTCAATTTTCAAGTCTCTGAGACATAACACATACTAAACTACAATTTTGAACATAAACTTGAAATACGACATTCTCTATTCAAGTACTCCAGTCAAACCCTGATAAATCAGGCTGGCCATGCAGTGATCTTATCCTTTCTGACTCTTTAATAAATCGAACCTTGTAAGTTCACGCTGTTGGAAGTTGTCACTAAATGAAATTGTGACCTTATCCGATGTGTGAACTTATCCTGCTGACAACTACATTTATTGTACGGATAAGCATAGGGGGAAAAAAGAGGCTTTTGATAATTGTGATCTTACCCATATGCAACTCTAACAGATGGGATCTTTTTGATGTTCCATTAATGATTTGTCTATGATGAGCCACTACTCAGAAAAAAAATAAACGTTCTTCATAGGTAAGTGGTCGGTCGACTGGTAAGCATATGAACAGTGCACAAAGAGGAGTGGCTGACTTCAGTGAATGAGAAGCTATTAGCTTAACACAAAGAGCTTTGAATTAGCTGGTAATTGCACTGGAAAAGATAACATAATGGAAGTGGCAAAACAGTAACATTCCCTTTCCACAGGACTCATTCAGTAGTCCAAAACCCTGAAACAAGTAACTGTGAGTCTGAGGCAGTAAGCCAAAATATGCTATGCTATGGCATTTCATGATGAATGAATGAATGAATACTGCATCGTCTTCCAGCAGTGACTGGATGCTTGCTACTGCTATTGTGGAAGAATGTTGCGTATCAGACAATTCACAGAAATAGTTTGGGTTAGAAAGGACCTTTAAAGGACATCTAGTCCAGCCTCTCTGCACTGAGCAGGGACATCTTCAATAGCTTCAGGACTGAAAGCTGAGAAAAAAGCTCTGGAGTGGAGTCACCCTGAAGGGAGGGTCTGCTGCCACTGAGGTGGTGGAGGGCTTCTGAATGCAGCAGCCTTTTTTCTTTCTCTGATGCTTTTTCCATCCACTAGCAACTCCTTCCCCTAACCCTGATCCTCCCTGTATTCCTCCCATTTAAGGAGTAGGTTAACCAAACCTCTTAGCCATGACAGAAGTAGATACAAGGATAGCAAACAGGTACTTATGGCTCTAACCCACTGCTCTCTTTTGCCTACGCTTAGAAGCAGGTCTAGATAGCAAACACCATGAGCAGAAGCTGCCACATGCTGATTCATTCCTAACCAGGCTGCCTAATGTTGCCCCATCTTGACAATGCTCCCACAGGGCAGCTATGCACTCTAGGTAAGGATGACAAATGAAAAAGCTTCTCCGTTTTCTGTAACAAAAAATCTTGCTGCTCCCAACCTTTCTTTAGAGCTGCGAAAGTAAGAAGCAGAGTTTCTTTATCTCTCCTACCTGCTGCTAGTACTGCAAATGGCAGAGAGTGAAGGTGCTATCCTTATCTACAACAGCGCTGTCCTACATCGGGCAATAAAGGAAGGAAAAAGTATTGTCAAAGTGAGAAAAGGGAGAGGTTAGGGAAAGATCTTCAGAGAGAAAAAGACCACAGAAGTATGAGTGGGGGAAATAAATTTAGAAAACAAGACAAGAGAGGGGGAGCCCAGGGAAAGAATCATTTGAAGACCCAAGTTGGGTCTGATCAGGGCACAAAGACAGAGCCTATAAAAATAGGATCAGAAGATATTCAAGAAAAAGTGAGATGCAGAAAACTTGCCAGAATGAGAGAAATGATACACATATCCAAGTCTGAAACAGGAAAGAAGTACATGAATTCACATTTAGAAACAGAATGCAAAGACCATTATCCCTTTTTAGCCTAGGCCTTTGTGTTGTTACAGTATTTAATTCATAAGCTAAACCACTAAAATAAAACATCCTTATTCTAATACATCTTTGCACAGCTGCATCCTGGCTTAAACTCTACAATTAAAGAGAGTCTACACTGCACCCAGTGATGTGATTTCACCTGACATTTGATCAAACCCATTCTCTAAGTACCTAGATCACCATGTATGACACAAACTTTTTTGAGAAAAAGTGTCATTATTTGTTATTCAGTTTACACCAGGCTCCAGCCATGACCATCACACTAACATGGCATTCCAGCCTGGTTGACATGACCTGGGGTGTATGTACTTAAGAAGCTCCAGATTTCCAACTGAACTGCAGAGCTAACTTCAGTGATGTGAAGGTGCACTGTGTCTTGCAACACAAGCATGGTTTTCAAAAGACCATAGTTTCAAAAGAATTGTGGGCACTGGCATTTCAAATTCAAAAATTCAAATATGTCCTCTATTTGTACTAAGTTGCTTATATAAAATGAATACATAGGGGAAAAAAATTACATTCCTATAGTGCCTCTCAATCCTGTAATGTACAGAATTTAGCAGGAACACGGGATCACATCCAAGACTAGAAAATCATTAGATCTATGGTGGTGAACACAATCTGCATCAATTTGAAATGACAATGCAACTTCTACATCTAGGGACAGTTGGGAGGGGGGCCAATTAATTGGATAAAAGTTAAGAGCACATAAAATGAGTAGCTACTAAAGAAATGAAAATGACAAATTAAATAATAATTTTTCATTAAGTATGCCATCAAAATTATTTTTAAGGCTTAAGCTGAACTATTACAAAAAGTACTGTTTTTTCTTGAAAGTCGGAAAGGAAGAAGTACCTAATGAACACTGCTGCTACAGTTTGATTGGTTTTTTAATAGAACAGATTCTTACAAAGCTCTGTAGATTCTCCATTATTTGGACTGCTTCGTTGAACTTACAGAAACACGCTCAAAGAAAAAACCTAAAGAGACAGAAGTAGAAGGACAAAGACATTTACTCAAGATACCTTAAGCAACGCAGGAGGTTTGTTCACTTGCTTCACAGTCAAGTTACATATAATATGAAAAACACTGTATTTATTTCATCATCTAGTCTGCAGACAGAGGCAAAATAAACCCAGCCATCATAGCAAAATCTTGATCCTGCAATGAAATTAAAGGAAATATTTTCAGGGCTACTCACCACAAGAACAACTTACACCTCTGTTTTCAAAGTCTTATTCTCATACAAGAAGATAAAAAAAAAATTATTTCTTTTTCCTCAATAATTTTCCATCTCCACCTTGGGACACACAGCTCAAGAGGGTTTTTACTCCCTGCATGTATTGAGATAAACCTGGAGTGGAAGTATTTGCAAAAATACAGAAAAAAATCCCTAAAGGCAGCCAGTGTAGCTGAAAAGGCCTCCCTGCAGCTCTCAGTGAGAAAAATACAGTAAACTCCATTTAAACTCACATGGACACTCCATACTGGCAAAAATGATTCCCAATTATATTATAACACAGCACAGGCCCAGTGGGTTGAGTAGGTTCTTTATCCCAGCTACATGTAGCTTGCACAGCTTTGCTCCCTCTCTCTCCATCACAAATACACAGGATACAGAAATGCCAGACTTGGCAAGAGCAGGCTGATGATATTACTGAAGAGAGTTTACTTGATAAGATCATCATCTGGTTTTGGACTCTTGGGTATGCTCCCTTCCTCAGCAGAGGAACAGTAGCCCCCGATAAATGTCCCTTTGTGTGCAGATTCTCCCCCCGATATATGCAAAGACATTTCAGTCCTGAGTCTGTCTGGTTTTTTGTTGCTTCATATAGCTCATATACAGTTAGATGTATACGGATCATTGTATATAATGCAATAGAAAGTGGGCATAATTGAAAATACAGCTTATGCAACTCAGATTTCTGAGAGAGATGCTATTCTGCAGGGAAGAAAAAGAAACATTTCACTATCTTCTAAACCAATCTTTCCCTAAGATTTTTGGAATCCTTTTAGCTGAAAGATGTTGACATTTTATTTTTTTACAATATTGTTTGCAAAACTGTAATATTTAAATAAAATATTTAATAGACATTTGCATGTTTATCCAATATTGTAGGATTTCTTTTTTGCTTGGAAAAAGTGAAAATATCAATGTAGCCTGTGACGTTATTGAATGCAAAAAGCTCCTAAAGTTAACTTAATATGAAGACTGCTGTATTAATATTGACATAATGAAATATATTACACAAAAAAATGTTTTGAAAATTATTCTTTTTAACTCTAAAAGCAAGAGCAGTGAGATCATCTGTGACTGTATCTGTGGTGTCTTCTCAGTTTACAGTACTTATGCTTAGAGATAGAAAGATCTATTTTCATCTCTCATTTGTGTAACAGCAGATAAGTTATTTGCTTTCTATTAGATATGCATGCTCAGAGCTATGAAACCACCGCTTAGATGATGATTTCTAGCTAAGGGTATGTAAGCCAAACTGTCCAAATGTCTTGCAAAAGAAGCAGATGCTTTAACATGATTTTCCTATTTCCTTTTAATGTTTGTAACAAAACTCTGAAAGAAGGAGACTACCAAGAAAAAGAAAAAATTCTCAATAAAGATTCAAATTTATAAGTATTTAGTGTGACAATCCAAAAGATCTAGTTACTGTTGAGGTTAGGTAGGTGAGAAGGAGACTGAGACAAAGAGAGATTGAATGCCATGCTCCACTGCATGCATGCAATATATAGTCACATCCATTATAAATACAATTTATATGAAAAATAACATTATTATAAATAGAGACAAATGTAGTATAACTATAATGTACAATATCAAGATTCAAATTAATAATTTCTACATACTTGCTGGGGATGGCCATGCATAAAAGGCACATGGCTCTGCACTGCTCTGGCACTCATGAGTTATGTGTTTATCTACATCTTCTATGATCACGTACCAGCAGTGATCAACACAGCTTTTTAACACTGGGCCAGACAGGAACTGACTGCTGGCTTTGGACGCGGACCAGAGTACCCTCACTCACTCCTTCAGTGCCTCAGGCTGGAATATCACCTGCTTTCACTAGCAGATACATCTTAGCATAGCCAAGACTTTGAGGCTGATAGAAAGAGTGATGGCCACTTATACGGCAGACTTGTAACTTTGAGTGAAATAAACCCCTGAACAGAGATTGAGCACAAGTCCTATGCACTACCTAAATCCTACTCTGAGGCTTACATAAGACTTAAGTAGAATACTGGCCTTGTGGCAGGCTTCTGGACAGGAATGATCGTGACCTTCTCATGAGTAAATCACAGGGGCATCATGTGTGTAAGGCATATCCCAGATTGTTTTGCCTTACCACCTTCCCTTTTCCAAGCACATGCTTTGAATACCCATTGCTGCTTGGACAGATGCAGTGACTGGGGAGCCTGAGAGCCACGACTGGCACACGTTCCGTAGCAATAGCATATAGACTGTCTGTTTGCTGTAGAATGACCTCCTGAGTCTGACTCTTCACAGCTTAGACCTTACCCCTGTAAGCAATGACTGAGAACAAGTCCACATACTCTGTGGCCTTACTGGAAATTTCAGCCTAAATAAGAAACTCAGGTTCTCAGAGTAAGTCAGAGCTAGTACCAGGAGCCCTAAGTTTCTCTGACAGTTGCAATAATTGCTTCTGAAAGAAGCAGAAATAGGTAAGTATCTCTGGCAAAGCACAGTCATTAAAGGGGCAGCATCAACAGTGATCAAAATAATTATAATTTAAAATATATCTGGGCTACAGAATTATTTTCTCTTTGAAACGTGAAAACTGCCCCTATACTATGATGTTTTAAAAATACTAATGCCATTTTAGAACAGCTTCTTATTATCCTGCAATGGTGACTTACTATAAGAATATAAGAAGCATAGCCTATTATTAAGTATCTAGAATTAAAATGGTTAAGCATGTAGGAAATTACCATATTGAAAAAAATCTGGGTTGAAATGTTTACTCCCCTGCTAATAAAATAAGCAGTTTACAAAATTAAATATAATAACATAAAAACTCCCCCAAAAAATCTGTTTCTCTCTTCCTCCCCATTAAAAAAAAATCACATGTATCAATGCAAAGAGAAAATTTCTATTTTAGCTATGACTATTACTTTCATGTACATAGATACTTTTCAACTTATCAATTTCATGTACATAGATAATTTTCAACTTATCAATTCCTCTCTGATAGGCACACACAATTTGCTGTACAATGAGTCTTGGACAAGGACAGTTTGACTCTACCAGTCTTATTCCCCATATGTTTTCATGTGACATTAACAAGGTACAAAATGCGTTAGCTTAAAAGGAATAGAATATTTAGACAAACAAATCCTACTTTTACATAATGAATATTGCAGTTAGTGGTTTCAAAAATCAAGCCTTCCAACATTAGAAAAAGCTTGAACTTCTATGCAGCCCCCTTAAGCCTCAGACCACTCTTGCAGATTCCAATATTCTGCATAAAAGCCAGTTTTGTATGCTGGCTCCTGTTCCCTGGACAATCCTTCCTTGTGCAGCTCATCTGCCACTTTTCTCCCCCTCTTGCCTTCTATGGCCTCAGTGTTCCTCCTCAGTGGCAAGTATCATGCCATATCCAAGCTCCAATGATTGCCTTCAACAATGTCCAGAAGCAAACATCAGAAAAACATGACCAGAAAGGCTCAGTATGCTTTCTTACCCACATCTGGTTTCTAGCTTTCTGTCTTCCCCCTACTGATCACAGATTGTCTGCCAGTCAAGCCTAAGATGAAACTAGAAAATTTCAAGTTACAGCAGAAGCAATAAGGCCATAATGAAATAGAAGGAAACTCCATGTTTATTAACCTCATACAGACTTAAAGTGAATAAACGTGAAAGTATTAATAATACTTGGGGAAGAATACTTATATTAATATTATTATTTATATTCATATTATACTCCATACACATTTTATATTTTTTCATATTTTGTAAGCAGTTACAAATATGTTAGAACTTGAAATCAGTAAGATAATTTCGTGCAAAAAAGAAGGCTCACTTATGTCTTGGTTGTAACATTAACATCTTAACTTACACATATCTGAGAATATATTTATAAATAAGCATACACAGCTTACAAAGTCTTCCAATGTGCCAAACATGGCCACAATATGTTCAGGTACTTTCTATATGCTTATGCTGTCTTCTCCTTTTGACAACCAAGAGAAAATACTGGAAATTACTTTCTTAAATGAGACAGATATTCAAAAGTTAGTACTGAAGAAACTCCTAGAAACAAGTACCTCCAACCTTTGCAAGCTCCCATGTAGTTGTTTCTCATGCATATCACAATAATAGTTCCAAGAAACTCTCAAATAAAGATGCATAGGCATTTAGAGATGGCCAGTCTTGCAGCAAACATTTTAGTTATAAGCTTTGAAAGTCCTGGGCTTGGCAAATTAGATCTAAGCCTACCTCCTAAGGGACCTTCAATATCATATATAATCTCTCAGTAACTCTGGAAGTAATACTACTACCTTTCTCTCACCTTTTATTGACCCATCTTTTTAGATAGCAAGCAATCCAGAGAGGGGATTGTAACTGTGTTTGCATGTATAGACATACATGTAAAAAATATAAACCAGTTAAACAGATAGAGATGATAGATGGATAGATGGATGGATAGATAGATAGATAGATAGATAGATAGATAGATAGATAGATAGATAGATAGATAGATAGATAGATAGATGCATGTATATACACAGATTTTTATTTATCTATAAATTATAGTATCTAGGACAAAAGGATCTGTGTCAATAGAAACCCACAGCTTCCAGGTGATACTGTAATATACATAGCAAAAAATAACATATGTTGGCATTCTGAAAGGAATGCCCCTTTTAAATATTCTGCATCTTTTTTTTTTTTTTTTTTTGTCTCTGGCAAGTAGGCTTGCAAGGGGGCTTTGATTATGCTTCTGATACGTACTCCACATCACCTTTTTGGAACAGTTAAACAAAGCTCAGATTCTGTACCCCCTGAATAATATTAAAAGACATTCAGAGAAAAAGACAGAAAGGACTGCTTTCAAATATAGTGCTTCATGTTTGAGGCCTTTGCTTTCGTTTGATTTGGAATTTATCTAAATTCAACCATGGCATATTTTTACTCCTGAAATTGTTATAATCAACAAATTTAGTTAGGAAAAGTATTTGTTTACATGTTTCTTCAAAAAATAGCAAATGATACCCTTTGAAATGCTGAGTTCAGCTATTCCAAAATGTTACAGGTAGAAGAAAGCAAACCATTCACTCCCCTCTTACCTGCCACCGAAGCACACACAGAACACCTTTTTAAATTGATTGTCATCTTGATATAAATATTTAGATCAATTAAAACTATTTCAATTTGAGTGACAGCCCACTCTTCAGTGCCATTTCAGGACAAACAACTATTTTTTCATTCTTGGATCCCAAGAGTTTTATAATCATGCATCATTCTTTGCCTTTTTTTCACAATCACCTATTTAGACAAATCCTGACAACTATACACTGGCAGTGAGTGCAATAAAATTACTGCTGTTTCTCCTTGTCATGAACAGACGAAATAAAACCTCTAATAGCAAATCAATGTCTACTCATTTTAATGAGTATAATTATGGTAGGAAGAAGCAGGCAAATCAATATGAAGACTGTGAGTAGAAGGTTTTGGTTTGTCAGTCATTTCCAGTAGCTGTTTACATTTTGTACATTCATAGAGTACTTGGAAGAACAAAATAATTCTGTTTGAAAGCTGCAGCATGGGCCTCACAATTATCATATCAATAGTACACTTCTGTATCTGTAAAGCTCTAAGTATTCTCATGGAGAAAGAGAGGCATCACATCTCACCTGTCCTACACCATGAGAGCTTGGTATAAATAGTGTAGAATTTAAAAGCACTACACAATAAAGATACCAGTGTCTGACAAAACCATTATTTCACTGAGAGGTATGATACTTCCTTCTGAAAGGCAATAAAAAGTAAATTCCACACTGCACTGTACATAAAGAACAGTTAAAATGAAAAATTTGTTATGTGACATCCCATGTTGTTAACAATATAGGCAGATCAAGATAAGTGGGTGGATTTGGATCATCATCAGAAGACACAAGGCCATATTTGCCAGTCTATTATGTCATGTTTCTTGAATTCATGATCCTAAGAGTGCAATAACTTTTTATGACATGATGGAGAAGTTACATTTTATACATGCTCCAAATACACAGGCAAGATAAATGAATTAAACTCAGCAACGATATTGTATTTTTAAAATGCTATTGAGAAGTGTAGCATATGGATAATTCTGAAATTTAAAGCATACAAACCATCATAAAATAGTAATGTAAAGCAAACTGTGATTGCCAGATGATTTACATTAAATTAGTCCCTTCTCTTGTAAACCAAACAGTAGGATGATATGAGTAAGAAAAAAAAGCTAAAGATATTCTTCATTAAGTCAATGGGGAGCACCAAAATCACATATAATATTTCTGGAACTGATGATTGACTTGAAGTCTTATCCTCTTCCAGAAACAACTCATCCCATTCAGAAGGGTTATAACATTTTAGGAGCAATGTTTATTCACATTTCCCTTCAATCATTTCTATTCAAAACAGAGGTAGATTTAAAAAAAATCTCTAAAGAATAATTTTGAGAGAAAATGGTAGTAAAGTTGTTAGAAAACACCCCAGTTTTATCCAAAAATTATAACTTTTATTGCTTGACCAATTATTAGCTCCTTTGGTGTAACTGTATTTATCTTTAGCCACTAAAAATGTATACAATATTGCACATCCAAACCTATGCTTTAACAATATGCTAATTACACAGTTCAGATGATCTGGAAAGAAATCCATTTTGCACTGATGATATAAGGGAGTGACAGTACAATTTACATTAAGAAATGTTTTCTCATTTTTCTCAAAAATTGGTTTGCACTCAGCCGGAGAAATCTAAATTCGACCAACAGGCTTCCCTCGCTGCTTCTCCATGGTTACAAAATAACATGACAATCTGAATGACGAAAAAGATGCACATAAGAATGGGTTACAAAAACTCCTCTGGACACAGGTACACAGGCAGTCAATGTTTTCTTTTTTAATCTGATTAAAGAGATGATTATTGTATAGAACAATATTGCAATGCTAGTAGCAGACAATTCTCAGTGACATTACTTCAAATATTTTGAATTAGCTATTCCAATTTGTCTAAATTAGCCCCCAGGGCAGTTGACCAGGTTACATTCCTGACTTTTATGGGAAGAATTCTAACCAGAGAAGCTAATATAAAGGTTCCTCTCCTGCTTAGGGCTTAATTCACATACCTTTCTTCACTCCAAGTTTTACAGTGCTGTGTACCACAGCGTGCTTTCACACATATTTTCCTGCCATGTTAATACCAACCTGTATAGACAGAGCTTGAGAGAGAGTAATCAGTTCATTGTAATTTTCCTTTTAGCGTTCAACAGATATAGACTGCATCAACTGGGAGATGGCACAGTGAGAATCCTGCTTCTTTGCACACTGCTTTTCATCAGCCACAGACATCAACGCACATGGAATTGGTGGGCTAAAAACAGTCTTGATTTATCCATTTGATTCAGAGATATCTTGCCAGATATAGTACGAAAAAATCTATACCTGTAACTTATCCTCAGACTGATACACTTTATTACATTGTGGATTCGTGGGGAAACATAGAAAATTATTTTCGCAAGTTTTTTGGACCATGTAACGGTACAGACACAGCTGCGCCACTGTTGGAATCTAGTCACATTTTATGTAATATTAAAACTATCTATGCATAGCAAAAATAAACTAATGCATTCTAATGATGTGCCACAGATAAGACCAGTTAAGAGTTTTCTTAGACACAGAGCATAAAACAGTATGGCATTCAGAAGCACACACCCAGTGGTTTTCAAAATTACCAGCAACAGTGGACAGAACAACAGAAAAAAGATCTATAAGGATGGCTAATTCAAGGAAACGATTACAGACTATCACACTAACTACTTTTTATTTAGTAAAGGATGTTTATTTAAATAATTTAGAGTCAAAATATTAAACATTTCCATCAGACAAAATCTGACATTTTAGAACATTTGGCATATGAGAACATCATCTTTAGGCAACCATGTCCTGGTTTCTCTTTCTACTATGCATTTATTTCTCACAGGGAAGAACAGAACTTGAACACCAAATTAAAACAAGCATTATTAGAACACTTAATAATAACTGCAAGGACAGAAGCACATAAGCCTGAGGATAAAATAAATCCATCATAATATAATTCCAAAAAATAAAGATGAAGTTAATGTGGGACCTATGAAAATTAATATCATGATTTTAATTGACCTCAGTAGGTTTCAAGTAGGCCTTGCATGTTCAACATGATGGTCCAGTGTAATTTTGTAGTGTTTCTACACCACATCACCAGTTCATCCCCCTCTCAGCAGCTTATGGATTTCCGCAGAAAACTGAAGTGTCTGAAATGACTCTCTGAAGTTACTTCCTTCTTTGCACAAATATGTTTTCAAAGGCGTTTTTGAATATGTAAAAGCAAATTTTTACAGTTACTATTCTTCTTTTAAAAAGAGAAAGCCATGAAAAATGTGCAACTACAGTGATTTTCTCTGGAATATGTTAGGGTGATAAATTGTGGACTCTGGGAAAAACATACATAGAGGAAATGAATGGCAATTTAAAACACACCTAAAATTCACTGCACTAGACCATTTTAACCTTATAAAAAGTAAAATTTTAAAAATTATATTTTACGTTTCAGATCACTTGAGTGACTTCTTAACTGCAAAATGTTTGTCCAAATTAAGATTCTATTTTAGCTTTTTAAACAACATTTTCTGGAGGAAAGTGCTTGTGTTTTTTGTGCAGAAAAAGTTGTTGGTTTGTTTTCAGATTTTTCTCCAGGATTTCAGGATTCCAACAGCTTAACAACTACTGACAGCTTAACAGCTCTTTTGCTCTTACTCCATTCCACAAAACCTGAAAGCCACCCTCTAGAAACAGTGAATTTGATCAGTATTTCAACCTCAACACTTCACCGTTTCAGGCTTCATAGGCAGAAAAACAGTATGATAAATTAGACTCAGTATATCATGTCTCTGTTCACTTTCCTGGCACTATCTGCTTGAAGCTAAGAGAAGTCATAATCTGCCAGTTGCTGTATCACAGTCCTTTTAATGATACAAAAGTGTGTACAATGAATTAGCTGAGGATAACACCCCATAGTTGTCTTGTCCTCTTGTTCCACTTTTGTTCTTTTTGTTTTTACAGGAGAGAATTGTAAAATGTTTGCAGAAGTTGAAGAGATAATTGAAAAGTTTTTATTTATAACATTGTGCACTGTTAAAGGCGATGGGAATTCTGTCTTATGGTTCCAGTGTTTGACATCACATACCTGAAAGTCTCCAGTGCCTGCTTTTGCAGGCTTGGCTCTTCTCTTGCACTAGGTCTGTGAAGGGAACAAGATGTATGCCCATCCATGAAAAGGCCACATCCCCTGCATTCAACACCACAATGCTGACTTCACACAGACATATAGACAAATGATTACCTGATTCACGTTGTCCAGTTCCAGAAATGTAGGCTGCAGTTGCTGTGATTTTTCTACCTAATACCTCTCCTTCTGGCATTTCTGCTCCACTACTGGTAGCCCCCAATAGGAAGTATCTCCTGTGTTCCATCAAGTAAAATTTCCATTTGGACTTTTTATCTCATGACTGTGGGACTCTGCACAAGTAATACTATAAAATATCTCTCACCTACAAACAATTTACAATAACGTGATCAATAATGTATTTCCTAGATCCACCTTACCATGCAAGAAAGTAGCATTCAGTGTGTGGAAATATTTTAAAAGAAGAAATGACAACAAATTCCAATCATTATGGCTTTTATATTATTGCTTTCTCTCCTTGTAAACATATGTTTACACTCACAGCAGTTACACCAAGAAAAGACCATTCAGGAGTTCATTTATTCACCTACCAAAAGGCATTGCTAATAACAGAACATTTTCTAGGGTTCGGCCCGAGGGCTCTGGGGTTTAAACTGCTGTGTTGGCCTTTGCTTACCAATGGAGAAATGTTGATACCAATTATTTTATCTCACCCACCCTGCATGCCTCTTGTACATAATGACATTTTTGAGGCTTTAAATCTCTTTGCTAAAGGCACTAAATGCAGATGTGTGCTGGGCTTGAGGCTTGTAAACTGTAGAAGGGAATACAGAGGCTAACTAAATGCATGCTGGTCAAAGAATCGAGTCAAATCCCTCCGAATTCCATTAATGGACAGTTACCAGAAGTTAAATATATGAAACTTGCTAACCCACAATAGCATGTTCACATATCTTAACCCTAAACCATAATTTTTCTATACTAAGTGATTTTTGTTCTCCTGTGATGTACATATTAGTTAGAGAAAATAATTATGCTATAAATTAGCTTATCTATTTGACAAACAATTGGGAGGAGATGAGCCAGAAGTGGAGACAGGAAAAGGGTTATATGGACTATTTACCCCTGCCCTAGCTTCATATTTCATATTAAATATAAATTAAAGCATAGGAGACAAAACCCAAACCAAACATCAAAACAAAACAAACAACTTACTAGGTGTCCCAGTAATTTTCCCCTTCCTCTTCCCTGGGAGCATATAGGTAAACAAGAGTGTGTGCACACAGGCAATGCAGGAGTGTCTCAGTTTTCTTCAGTAGTCCCTTATCTTTTACCTCGTCTGATATTATGTGTTCTACCAACCTAACATACCTTTTGTTATCAAGCCTCCTTATTGGCACAAGGATAAAATTTTTCTTTACACAATAAACCAAACAGTTCATTGCCACTATACAGAGCATCAATCCATTTTACAAGGGCCTTTCAGCTTTCTTCTTTCTTCTCATTCATCTTTAGTCTCATCTCCTCACACCTTGGTTTCCACAAAAACAGAGAACCCTAAAATTAAGAGTTACAGTAATTACCCATACAGTGGGTCCATACCATGGGCCCTGCATTCAGTACATCAACATACTGTGTACTGCAAGGAAATCTATTAGGAATTCTTTTTCTGATCTTATTTTTGTTACTTTCACCCAGTGTATTATAATTTCACATTGAAACATCTGGTTAGAATGGAGTTCAGCAATCATGGCCACC
Source organism: Pyrocephalus nanus (assembly GCA_038380795.1). Classification (NCBI taxonomy): domain Eukaryota; kingdom Metazoa; phylum Chordata; class Aves; order Passeriformes; family Tyrannidae; genus Pyrocephalus; species Pyrocephalus nanus. The sequence goes on along the minus strand of CM076261.1, from coordinate 78,003,188 downwards.
TGAAAGCAAATAGATCAAAAAATTCTAATAAAACTGTATCTAGCTCAAATAACAACAAACATCTTGACTTGTTCATCTCAAAATCAATAAAAAATATATTTTTAATTTCTTCTTCTCACTATATGCTTTCAAAGTTGATTATCTGATATTTTTCCAAGTTCATTTTGCCTTTTAGAGTTAACTTTTCTATGTATCTTTGCATGACTTCTGTTTCAATGATGCTTGCAATTACTTCCAACTTTTTCATTCATTTGCACTTCATTACACTCTTCCAGATGTCATTCAATTTTGGCAACACCCAACCTGCTTGTTAGTAGCACAATAAACTAGTCTCTAAACTAGCATCGATTGTCTAGCATCATTTGTGTCCAAGCATTTAAATTGGAGCATGTGGAGAATAAAATTTCGTGTACCAGTTCATTGATATTTGAATAAAATCTACAGATTCTAGATCTATATCTAAATAATTTATATTTCTTAATTATCTGTACCTGTTAATTTAAAAAAAATTATTAGTTTCTGGCGATATTTGTCAACTTCCTTCTTTCATTTCTTAATCATACAAGTGTTCTGTAGCCATTGTAAACTTTTTATAGACCAAAAAAAAAAATTTCAGCCTTAAACCAAACATTTTTTGTAAAACACACCAAAGAAGCTATTGAAATTCTTGCTACAAAAACTAAGAAATATTTTTTTATAAAGAGCTGATGTTTTTCATATTCCTGGGGCAAATACTAAAGCAAATTCTACTTCAAAGTTGCCATTTTGTGTTGAACTCCCAAACAAATGAGGAGGCTCCATAGTCTACAGAAGATTTGCACAGTGTTTCCTACATCTCACATTGCCAAATGGATATTGTTACCAACTATCCTGGTAAGAATATAGCTAGACTGACCAGATCCAGGTTAGACTGACCTGTAGACTATTTTTTGGGGGGTCTCAACCACATGAAACAAATAACATCAACAAATGCAATCAAGCAACATGCTGATCAATCTACACCTACTGTGTGTAGGCATATCTGTTCATGCAAAGGTGCAGAAATACCTCTCGCCTCTTGGTGACATCTGCTTTTTTCTTCTCATTCAGCTATGCACCTGGCATGCTAAGCCAAAATCATTCCAATATCCTGTCTATTGCACTACAAATTTTGGGTTGTCTGCCAAAGCCTCAAACTATGTTTAAGGCCACTGAGTTGTCACAAGTGTGACAGACACTTAGATTTAGCCCATTTCAGTTCTGAGAAGTGGAATCAAAGATTCCCAAGAAACAGCTGCTTAATCAGGAAATGTACCATGGTAAGAATATGGGGCTGCAACATCTCCTTCAGTCTCTTAATTTTGATGCTAAGGTTTTCCCATGCTCACAACAGACCTTTAGAAAGCACAGTGAATGCTTTTGCATTTCAGACTCACATTTTTACTATTTCAGAATGTGATTATTTTGAATTCACACCTCATCCCCCAGCACTTCACACTACCTAGCCTGGAGGTGGCAATCAAATTTTGAAACTGTAGTGTTTTAGTTATTTTGCCCCATTTGAAGAAAGTCTAAATTAATTTCAACACTTTTTTTTTTTTTGACAATTTTCAAGTCCAAAAGGACTTGTAGATTTTTGTGTCATATCTCAGCACTGTAGGTAAACCAGTAGGGTTAGGGCCAGCCTCTTGCCTTCATAACGTGTCCAAAATTCCCAGGTGATCTCAACATACATTTATAGGTTAATATTTAAACCATACATTTCTTGATTAATATGTGAATGCACTGCACCACTGACCCTAGAACTGTGAAATAAAGACTGTTTGTGCAAAGGGAAGGGGCATTTCTTGAGTACTCTGAATGTTTTCACTGACAATTCCAATGCAAATAAAATTTAATTACTACATAATCTCACAGTTTCAGCTAATAAAAACATAACATTTTGATCCAAGAGCTTTTCTTGAGTTAATAATTCTGTTAATAAAAATGCAGTTTATTAAAAATATCCTTTGCAATTTCTCAAATGCAACAGATGGCTGTGTCTTCTCTTAAAAAATATGAAAATAGTGTCGTGCATCTCAGAAATAGTCCATCCATAAGCTTGTGTTTCAAAAGACTATGATTAAAGACAAAGTATCTTCTGATAGATTAACACACGACTATGAAAGAGAAGTATGTAATATCAAATAAGATTTCACTTATCCACAGTTTCATACCCAGTCAGCATATATCTCATAAAACATTGGTATCCCTGTATTACTCCACTTTTAATTTCCACCAAAGGATGATCCACTCAGAAGTAAACTCTTCTCTGAATTAAAAGTCACAATTGGTTGAAACTGAACATTTGCACACCAGGCATAGAACAGAGTTACACATTTACAGGGTTTTTATCCACATTTTCATTTGGTACTGGGGCAGTTGCACATAATTAATACATGGGGTTTTTATTTATTATCAGAAGTCTGTTATGGAAGTAGGCAGCCCCAAGTCCTGCAGGGAATGTCACATATCCTCTAGATGTCTCTGGAGATTATTTCTGAGTGCGTTATAACTCTGAGCAAGGTCCATTGTAAGAAGTCAATCATTATATTAGCATTATAGCTGTTCTTCAATATTTGCTCTGTTGGAAGAAACAGAATATCTTTGTGCCTGCAGTCTTGACTCGAGGCTACCCTCCACATGCACACTAAGCTGTTATTTTCTTTCAGATATGTTTCTATCTTGAGATTTACCTCTGCATTCTAGCAATAGTATTTACTTTTGTTAACATCTCAGTTACTTACAGTAATATGCTATCGTTCTATAATATCCTTTGATATATCCATATTAGAAATTGATACGGGCAAAATACTGGGTGAAAGATGCACAGCTGAATTTTCACTGTGGGAATCTGCTTCACAAAACTGCATATTACACTGCTGATTTTTAGTATCATTACACTAACAACTATCAAAATTTAAATAGATATACACTTTGGATTTACAAACTTTATTTTATGATGCTTGCCATTACAGTCATGGAAACAGAACAGTCCCCTGCGATAATAGTTTTCCATAATTTTATAAGTGATTGTGCACCAACTTCTGCAGATGAAACACAGTCTACTACATGTAGTACCATAATGCTCCTCTGTATTAGTCCAAGGCATAACTTATCCAAAACCCACTGGTGTCACTTCCCATTTAGTTCATCTGGCTTTGAACAGGTATTTAGGAGATAGCCCCAAAACAGCACAGCTGCATTTGGGCAGACATTGCCATCAGAGGGAATGAACCGACACACTTACAAAGCAGAGAGACATGCAGTTTGAGAGCCATATTGTGGGCACATGGCAAACCAAAACATAAATGGACATGTTTCCCTGAGAAGAACACACAGACCTTCACTTTTGTAAACTGAAAATGCTACATAAAGATACTTGTTTGCAGCAACAAAAAATGCCATCTCTTGTCTCAAACAGTAATCTGTATTAACTGGAAATAAGCTCTCATTCAAGAAAAGTGCAACCGTTTTTCAGTGATTTTGATCTCCAGCAATTAGTTACCTTAATTTGTGTTTTCCTGCATTAAAAACACATCATCAAGAATAAATGTGATCAGTGTAAAAAGACATGACAACAGAAAATGTTGTGCTGCCTTTGGCCAAGATAGAAAAAGAGCCTGCATAGCATTGTATAATAGTCCCTAGCTAATGTATAAACTCCTTAAAAGCAAATTTACTTCATTGTAAAAACAGTGATTTGAGCACCTTGGTGCTTCTCCTTATGTATAAGCAGGAAGAAAAGAAGAAATAAAAGACACCTTTTGATGAGAGGTTGTGTCGTCTTCAAAAAAGAGTAAATTTAGTTGCTGTTGCAGCAGAGGAATGCGATAGGAAATTTTAGAGTTGAAGGAGAAATGTCACAGTATTTTGATAAGAGAGCGATGAACTTTTTTTCCCTTGTGCCATTATCAAGGCGAAGTGAACAAAATACATCATTTATAACCCACTGCTCTACCATTATCTCCTGGTGAGACACTTGTTTTAAAACACACAAGGACCTTTTTTCTCTAAGACTAAAGCTCTCTGTGAGGCTCAGTCTTCCTTTATAACCATGAAAGAAAGTTGACACTTGTGTGGGCCAAAGTTTCCAGGCAACCACACAAGGGCACTTATACACCCTCCAGGTCACCCCTCATTCTGAAGTACAGAGGAAGCATATGAACAGTGTGTGTCCCTTTGATCACAGATACCATCTAAAACTGATGTGGAGAGAAAATCCTGCACTTTGGAAGAAAGGCACTACAGTCTCCTCAAAGCTTTTTCTTACCTAATATACTCAGAAACTAAAGGTTAGCTTGGAAGTACAGAACTGCTAAAATATTTCTGTCTTACTAGCTACAACGTGCCACTGACTCCCTCCTGATGTTTAGTAGTCTTGCCCATGTATTTTTTCCTCCCTGGTTTTGGTTTGCTTTCAGTTGGGTTTTTTGTTTATTTTGTTTTGGGGGAGTTTCTTGCTTGTTTGTTTTTAAATATTAACCTCCAACACAACAGCTCAATTGATTTACTGTGCAAACCTATGCTCAAGCATTCAATTGTGTACAAGCACCAGAGGAGTGTAGTAGAGAGCATTCAGTAGAGGAAACTTCAAGTCATATTTATAGACATAGACAAAATTCTACAACCGCTCTAATACATCAAATCCACAATGTAAATAGAAAAAAAAAATGTATCCTTTTATTTTATGTTGAAAAAGAGGGAAAATATTTGTAGTCAAACCCTGGTGCCAATTAGTATGACCAATATCTGTTTAGAAGAACAAAATGTCTGTTGAGGTAGAACTAAATGTACATTATACTAAGTTACCACAACAGAAGATAACAGGGAAGATATCATGGTGCAATATTCTGAAGACCCCCTCATTATCACTCACATATTTTATTTGTCCTGTAGTATAGGAGTCAGAATCAGACATAGGCAGTCAACTTAACTCAGTTCATGAAAACAAATAAAAAAATTGTTTCCAGAAATAGCAGATGAATTTACTGGAGCCCTCCTACATAAAATGTGTTTAACAGCTCAAATGCTTTCTTTTGACTATTAATATTAATGCATTTGCTGAGTCAATGAGGAAAAAAACACGTTATGTGAACAACAAGAAGAACTTTAGAAGGAAAATAAAAGGAAAATAATTTACATTGAAATGTACCACAGTTCATTCTAAGAAAAATTTTAGAAAATACTGACACAAACCTAATTATAACAAAACTGATGGCTTCAAGATAGTTTTTAGATGCAAAAACACAGGATATACATAATATACAATATACAATAAAATAAAATGCTTCTTTCTATTTTCTTACTTCTTATTACTTTCTACTTAAATTAACAGGTACTGACATGGTTTTTCAAGTTTTTGTTGATTTTCCCATATTTTAGGAACTTTCCATAAATCGCTAAGATGGATTCCATCCAAATCACTGCCTGATAATCAATGCAAAAACTCAGATTATAACAATGTTATGAAACTTAAGAAATAAATTAGTAAGGTGAATATTGCAAGTCATTATGTATAATCATTTTTGTTACCCACTGCACACAAAAAATTAAAAGGCAATTTTAAATGTAAGACATCTGAAATGTTTTGCTGAATTATACAATATTTCTCCTCATGCTGTAGAACAGTGCCAGACTCATTCAGATGGATAGATTCTTACGGCAAGAAAGAATATTTAGAAGTTAAGCCATTCAGGATTTTGAATGGAGCTTCTTTCAAAGCTTTACTGTAGGACCTATGATTTAATTGCCACACTCCAAAGCTGGTGGGCAGGTCACTCTATTACCCAGTTCCTATATTTAACTTTGGAGAAGAGGGTTTGGTCTAAGACCAACAGAGTCTCTCAAAACAGGATGATAAGTTAATTTCACAGTTATCACGAAATAACATATGATATTAGGTGGTAGCGACATGATAACTCCACTGGAAACAATGGTAATTACATAGTAAATCGTGTCAATGATACTGCATTATCTCCTAACTGTTCAATTAACTCGTGTCACCACTGCATACTATATTTAGAAAGTTGCTGATGCAATATTTCTGTATCATAATTGCAAAGATAGTTGAAGAAGATAGCACCCTATAATTTTAGAAAGTTTCTAATATTACTTGGTGAAACTATTTCTATTATAAAAACAAACAAACATTGAGGTGAAAAATGAGACCTGAAAACCTAGAAGATACCACCCAAAATAGAAACAGGTTGGCAAGACTGTAATAAAAAAAAAAAAGTTTGTTTTTTTTTTCTTTTTTTTTCAAGGAAGGAGATATTATTTCATAAGTTTAATTCCAGTTGGTATTCACTCACCTAAACAAATGACAAGAGCCCTCAGCCATCACTGAAATAATTACGTATTCAATACCTGAAAAAACGTAACTTTTCCTATGCTGTGGGGATAGTCTGATAAATGCAGATTACTTTATATTAGGAGAAAATGCTTAAATTATAAAATAGCACAAAGTATAAGTACAAAACTGGACCTTTTCTCTAACTCAGTCAAAATGTTGCAGTTTCACCAGGAACACAACTAACCTTCTTATTTTCACTCATACAAATCAAAAGTCCAGGAAGGCAAAAGGAATTACTCAGATATAAAATGGAATAAAATCCTGCCAGGAAACATACACGGCTATTTGTCTTGCTATTGAATATTTAATATTCAAGACTGCAGGATAGAATTGTTCTTTTTGAATGGTGTCATGTTCTGTTCATCTTTACACCATTACTTCAACAAGTTTATTCTTAAGCACTATTTCTGTGAGTGCAGAATTAAATCATCAGCTGGTACAAATCAGAGTTATAGCTGGTTCAAAGCTAAGGCAGATGGAAGGTGTTATGCTGATTTACTCCATCTTAAAATCATGCTCTGCAACAGTCTTTTCTGTGAAAGAAAGGGCCGATATCTGTTAGTCAATCCTTAAATACTAGCCATCAGAAAGTTTAAAAAGTCTCTTCATGATAAGGATGCTTTGGGACACAGGCCTCTAAGTGAAAAGAATATTTTTTGAAATGTCCCAGAGTATCTTCATGAGGAGACCTGTGGTACTTAAAGCTTTAGACTGCACAGCATTTACCTGCAAAAGAGACACTTCTGAAGCATGAAGTTGCTTTTGCCGTATTTTTCAATTTTTGTTTGTGACAATGCCATTTCATACAGCTTGTTTGGATTTAGAGCACCTCTTTCAAGCTGAGCTCCACCTACTTTTTCATCTCTGCTCATACCAGTTTTGTCGTTATAAAAGCACAAAGGAATCCTCACGATTTTATCGCATGACTCATTTCCAGCAAACCAACACATATAGTTTCAATTTGTTATGCATGAGAGATGTGTAAAACTATAGAGATTTGTGACTCTGGAGGACAAAATAAGTAAAATATGTAACCATTGTATCTGAATCACAATGGAAGTAAAACTCTAATTTTAACACAAAGACTTTAGAGTGAATTCACAAACACCAGGAAAACTATCAGACCACATCCTAGACTTGTCCTTGGCTGCCCTAAGAATTTAACTCATAACTGTCAACTGTAGTGGTCAACCTGTGCTACAGAGACACAACACGCAGTTCAAGCAATGCTTCCACTCCCCCTTCCGAGCAGCCTCCCTTCTCCCATTCCCCTGGGATTGTGACACTACTCATCTCCTGTGCGTGGCCCTGCCCACCTGCTTCTTTGGAAGTTATGGGTGTCACACTGGAAGCTAAATTACTGGCAAATAAGGAAATCCACAAAGTTCAAACTTAGCCCAAATCTATTCCGAAACAGTGATATGAATAAAGTATAGTAATAATTCCTCAAAACTCAGTGTCTCTTGTGCTAATTAAGCATTGAATTTATGCCGTCTCCTGTTGTACATCCATCAAGTCACAGAATAAACTTACAAGTACAAAAACAAAAGAAGAGACATCAGCAAGAGTAAATACATCACAGAAAAACAAAACCAAAATACTCCCCCCAAATTGTAAATAATTTAGTAGGTTACACTAAAAAAAAAAAAAAATCTGAAGAAGAAAAAAAAAAAAAAGGAAGGAAAAGAGAACCAGCTGCATTTTCAGTTTCTAGCAGTAAAACAGTATGGTGGAAGGAATCCATACTGCTCCAAACTGGGTGACTTCTGGAGGGGTTTTCTTTTGCTATTTATAGTATATTTATATTTTTTGATTTGGCAAAGATCTGCTGATTTTTGAGGCGCATGAGACATGAGTTCAACTTTCTGAAAGTGGTCTGAATTATAAAACCACAAATCAAACAATCCTGATGTAGTATACTCTGTTGCCAACTACTGCCAACTAATGCTGCAGATAATAGTGACGTTGAAATTTAAAAAAGGGGTTGGTTTGGTTGTCTGGAATTTTTTTGGTTTGGTGTTTTGTTTGTTTGTTTGTTTGTTTGTTTAATTATTTTTTGCTTTACCATCTTCCATAGAATTTCTGAGAAACAAGACATTTCTTTTGAATCAGATATCCATTATCAATTTGGACAGAGAGCGTCTGAACCACTATTATCTGCAAATGATTTATGAGGGCAGGTATTACTCTACCTGAATGTTTTAGTGAAACCATAAATATGAGTAGAGGCAGAGATTCAAATAAAAAGCCTTGAAAAATATTTTATATGGAAAGCTACTTCCATATGATGAAAATTTTAATTCACTATTCATGTGTTTTTAAAGTATTTTCATGTTAGCCAGATCTATCCTCCTTTCTTACTGATATTTTCAACATATTTACTAAAAATACTTATGCATTAATAAAATATACTGAACTATGCCAACTGATGTCTTCCCATTGAAATTAACTAAGAATGCATGAGTCTGAACCATTAGTCACAAAAAAAAATTTCTAGCTTTCTAAAACTTTCTAAAATGGTGTCAGTAATTTCTTCTCCTACATGGAGAAGGATGGTGTTATACAACAGCTGTATGTCGAGTACCTACCTTAAGGTGGAGTAGGTATAATCAGCTCCTTCAGCCTTCTCTTCCAGACTCAGTTTGCTGAGACCTTGAGATTATATTGGAAGCACCATAGAGTAGTATTGATACAAAAATTCAAAACCAATTTAATGACCATTTTGATTTACGTTATTATCAATTTCCAACATAGCCTATTTTATGGACAAGATAAAAGGAAAAAGCAGAAAAAAGCCTGTTCTCCATGGAATTGATTTTTTTAATTGTTAATTTCATCCTCTAGATGAAATTCATGTTTTTCTGAGCTTCCTTTTTACCCTTTTCTTAGTTCTGTTTATTATTTCTATTAATTTATTTCTCATTGATTTTCATTAGTTAGATCAAAAATATGTTCCTGTAAATTGATATGGAAAGAATCTTTTATAATACTATAAATGTGTTCAGTAAAGTAAATGTTAGGGGGAAAAGCATGTACCTGCAAACATTCAATTGCTAAAATAGAAATTTACATGCATGTTTTTCAATATACCACCTTCATTAGGACATTTAGATACTTATCTAATAGTCAGCTAAAATGCACACATGCTGGATTATGTCCTAATAATAGCTAACCTAATAATGTATGTATTAACAGTGTTTTCTACGAGAATACTTCAAAATGTTGGAAACATAAACGGGAATCAAGCATCACATCTTCTTAATATATCAAGGTAATACTAGCCTTTTTTCACAGTTAATAAAAACAATTGATCAAACCTAATTGAAAGTTTTTCAGCTTGGGCTGGGCTTGACTTTAGAACTTGACTTCCAACATGATTCTAATTGACCAGTGAAGCCCTTTACCTGCAAAAAAACAGGTCCTAGATGCCCAGAATAGGGGAATGGAAAATCAGGATCAAATTTTAGGCATCAGGAAGCTGCTCAGTGTCACAGAGGAAATAACTCAATTTTTTATTTTTTATACCATCTGGTTTTCATACCATCCATTTTGAAAACTGAAGAGAATAGAGAGTTTTGTTTGCTTTGTATGACAGAAAATGTATAGCAGTAACATGTTTATGATTTCTTTGCTTTTATAACAAGTATTATTGCTAGCTGTGAAAACACAATAAACATAATACTGCCCAAGTAATCTGGGGAAACAACTTTCACCACAGTGAAGACCCCATTGGGAAGACATGCAAGATCTTACTCAGATTTCCTTTCTCATATTTATTGTGTCAGAGATCATATATGGAATCCACTCTACTGGCTGTAAAAGAGCTCATGAAAGGCAAAAGAGGAGCCCACAGGCCTTTCACACTCTTTTTCAGCTCATTGCCAAATGGTGTGTTCATCTCAGAGACTAAATCCTTCCTGTCAAAATATGAAGAGTTCAGTCAGGGCTGGTAATCCAGCACAAGAAGGAGGAGGGAGAAATTAAATGGCGAAGAACTGCTGCAATAAGGGTCTAAAAAAAAAGGAGGCTGCCACTGCACAGAAATACTTAGAACATCCTGCAAATAGCAATGTTCAAATAAAACACTGTGATGAAAAAATGCTACATTTTATTAATGTATGGTTATGCAGTAACATAAATATATAAAATACATGAATTGCCAGAAAAAAATATATTCTCTGTGTATGGCTACAAATAACCATATTTAAAATTGATGGGTTTCGCATGACCCTATAAAAGAGATGTTATGATACACAGGATTTTAGCAATATAGTTACTAGAGTGAACAAGAAAACCATTTTCCATCAAATTAGTGCCTCCTTCTCCCTAAAAAGTATCTGACTAAAGCAGAGATAATGTAAAGTTCAGCTATCAAAAATGGCTTCATTAAGAACTTTAATGAAGCACATGGGAGCCATTTATTGACTCCTCAACTATTAAGACATAGCATTATTACTGCTTTAATAGTATTTCCATTTTCATTTAGGAAATAACTAATCAAGGGATCAATGTACCAAAGACTTTATTTTCTCTCCCATGGGTCACTGAAAGTACATTTTTTAAAATGCAAAAAACGTAAAGGCAATTCCCCCCAGTGCCATATCACATAAGCAATTTAAAGAAATAACAAGGAATGCTAAAGGTCAATGGCTCCTGATCTAAGCCATGTTATAAAACAAATGAAAATTGTTCGTGGTAATTCTACCTTTCTGGTGGAAGTAAGAGATTGCTTTCACATCAAAGAGGCTTACCTCCAAAGTATGCAAAGCACCTCCACCCTGACCTGCTGTCAACCTGTGAGACATTTCTATTTCTCAGCCTCACTTAGAATGCAAACTACTGTTTTCCTGGTAGTTCTCACAGCTCCACTTCCTTTGAGGTACAGATGTGTAGCCAAAGAACCCAATCAGATAACACCCATTTACATATTTATAAAGTCTCCTGTAAAATCTCGTATCAATTGTTGCCACTATATATAGCCCTTTCAAAGTATCTTGTGGGCACAAGCGCTCCACTGCACTGCTCCCTTCAGGAGTCCAGATATATCGTATAATATGATTTCAATGTAAATGTGGCCCATCACACAATCATACCACTTCACAAACTCTTTTCTGCTGGGGTAGCTTAAATCTAAACACACTCAAGCAGCTTGCTGCACTGGAGCAAGATTTCCTCCACATAAAAAAAGTCAAAACCCCCAACACAACAATGCCAAGGAAAAAAAATCTGAACATTTTCTGCAGAAAGATGGGCCGTCTCCAAATCCTTGTGCCCTATCAGACAAATTAAAGTAAATCAAGCATGAAATGAAGCAGAAGAGCCCCGAGATAAGGCTCCTTTAAGTCGTTTACAGATTAGGATAGAGAGAGGTGCATCTGGTCTCTGGCAGTGAAGGAGGCCAGTTTCTCATCTCACAATAGCAGCCTGTGTATAGGATTACCTTACCTTGTCACTGACAAGGGAAAAAGCGCCTGCAAAATGTCTCTAACTAACTTCCTAATGTTCCCAGCTAAGTTCTCTTATTAAAGTATTAACTGTTACAATGATAGAAATAAATTTTGATAAAACAAAATAAAAACAGACACTAGTCTGATTTATGAGCTGGTCAGACACTGATAAACTGGAGGCTCTGCTACCAGCAGATGAGCCTCTTCGCTTATCAGTCAGGATTTCACTGCTAGAGACAGCAGATAACTTCCCAACTGGAATTAGTGATTCAGTGAACTGTATGTTACTGGTCAGACTGGTGCTCTAACAGCACCTAAAAAGGCTTCTTGTGTTATCCGATGGGATTTTGTGCGGCATGCAGTGAGACGTTTCCCTGCTGGAAGTGATGGTTGAGCTCAGAGGTCTGCACAGCTCATGGGAAAACTGGTGCTCCTGCGGTGGCAAACCAGCCTCACTCCTCTTATCAGCTTCTACAAATTGCAGGCCTGCCTTCCTGCCTGCCTTCCTTCCTTAGAAAGATGTGTCTCTCCTGCAGCGCCATCATCTGCTTCTGTCCTGTGCCCCGGTACCCCAGAGGCCACACCAGTGTTCCCAGGGATGACTGGCTCCTACTATTCCTGTGCCACCCCATGGGGGAGAGATGCCCAGCAGTGCCCAGAACAGCATCCCGGCCAGCCCAGCAGGGTCTCAGCTGGTGGCACTCTCCCCTCAGAGCACACCAGGCCATGGGAGCACTCCAGCACAGCTGCCCCAGGCTTGCAGAGGTAAGGCAGTCCTGGCAGTCTCCCCTTTCCATACACTTCAACCCTACCACACGCAGCACCTTGTAACTGGGACAAGAACACCCTGCTAAATGACACTGCTACTCTACAAATGCAATAACTGCTCTGGTGCAAAGACACATCTTAGCACTTTAACAAACCAAGGTAAGGGTTCTCTAGGAAATCCAGCAGTAATTAAGCAGTGTTATTTATAAAGAAGAAAGCAGGTAGATGCGAGCTATCACATACTCATAGCTGGATGTGTGCAAATCCTTCTTCAAAAGAAATGAAGTAACAAATCAACTTAAAATTAGTGCCTACTTTAAAATTTCTACCTTTTAGTTCTCTTTGTGAATACTGGAAAAACAAATGTATTTCTGTGGACAAAAACAACAGTCTGAATATCAAAACAGCACTATTACAAAGAAAAGAAAATATTTTTCACTCCTTAAAGACATTTTACATCACCTGTCCTTACACAAGGAATAAAGATCTAGAGGATCTCTAGTTCCAGTGCCAGTGTATGTATTGGGTGTTGTGAGGGTGAAACCACATACTATGCTTTTAAATTTGCTGCAGCTCTAGAGTGAAGAAAAACTCCCACCATTACAGTACCATAAGCTAGTACTAGATTGAGATAGCATTAATTTAATCCCAAAGCTCTACAGAAAAGGTGTATGTGCATCCTTATGTGCCAAATGAGAGTATTTTAAAATAGATCTGAGTATTTGTTACTTATATGCAAAGACAGAAATGACACAGAAAGCAGAGTAAAATTTTACTGAACTAATCCAGAAAGAATGTAGGGCAGGATAGCAGCAAGTATGAAATCGTCCTTCAGGCTTTAGCTGCCAGACCCTAAACCGAAGGTGCTTCAGAAAGTCTTTCTAAATGTATGAAAAAACGAAGGTAGAATGCACTGCACCTCAGCCCAATGCACTTTCTCCAACCAGCCCTCCACACCACACTGGATCTCTTACATTCTTCCTGCAGGTTTGAGATATTTGTAAGAATGTGTCCAGCTCCACATAATGTTCAACCCAACTGAACCAAGGTGAGTCCTGCCACTCCAAAGCTGCCTATGCTCACACTCCTCTGAAGCAGTGATATTCCCATACTGGCCTTGTATACTGCACACTCTATAAGGTTTTGAGGATCAGGGGTTTATTTTCTTTCTGAAGACTATTTCACTGCCTTTTCATTTGCCAGACATCACTCATTGCTATGAAAATGAAAAATGTGCCATATTATCACCCAAAGATCTCACGAGCTAACTGTGTTACAAACAGGACAGGTGGATGAAATTATGCATGGAAACACTCCCACAGGAGGCACCTTTCATCCTTTGGAAAGAGTGTCTGGGCAAGGGAATAGCAAATAAAATTTCTTTCCTCACTAACTGTCAAGACTAATTTCATCTGTCCCAGGCACTTTCAAGCACAACGCCTCCTTCCCAATGAGAAAGATGAAAATCTGTTTATATGTGAAAAATGACAGCTCTTATTTCACTCCTTCTTACTCTACCTTTTAAACATACACTGCAAAACCGCACCAGTGCAGTATCTTATTCTGACACATATGATGAAACCATGATGAAAAATTATAAGTGAGTGTCTTATTCTGTCTGCACTTTGTATGAATGACTAATCCAAAAGGTAGAAGTAGACAAGCTCTCTCTGCAAGATGAACATACGTTTTTTGCAGTCGATGCTCTTTTTGGAAGCATATGCCAGTGACATGTAAAGGCACTGTAAAACACAAATGTGATCTACCTGTGTTTTGCACTCATTTACTTATGTTAATTTTGATGTTTACACAAATAAACAGAGGGTTTCTGGCAAAGGAATAACAAAGTAGTTATATTTGTACCCCAAAATTCTCAGCAAAATGAGGTAATAATTTCTCTTCTATGCAGAGAACTGATAGATTTACACATCTGTGACCAATTGATGACATCTAACAAGCACTTACTGCTTGCTGATTTCAAGTAATAAACTAATTTAAATTATGCCAAAAATGGGCATGCCTTATTTTCCAATTTATTAATACTATGAGAAGATGTCATGTTTACATGATATTTGTAGTGCACCTATTTTTGTAACACACTTATAAAATTCTTAGGACAAATTCTTGTTACCTCATTTTATCAGAAAGATTCAAAACTATTTCACACTACGTATATTTCTATGTTATGTAACACAATTTCACACAAGTTCCTTTAAAAGCTGTAACTGCTGGCATTTCCAAAAGCATTTCCAAACTTGATTGTCCTTCTAAACTATGCATGCAAACCAGATTCTTATTATGTATGACCTAGAACAGGATACTGTTATAATAAATGATATGGATATTAATTACTTTATTTGCTAATAAGTGACAACTGTAGGAATCACTTCTTTAGTATATATTACAGTGCTGATTAACTACTTGCAGATTCTTGTTAAAAAAACAAAGAAACTGCGGCAGTTCTAGATTCATCAGTAGTTTTGGTGCTCTTTACTGGTCAGTGTTAACAGTGTAGTACGTAAAAAAAAATGACCCTGCTAAGGAATAAGTGCAAGATGGCATTTTAGTCCATTGGCCTCTATCAAAAAACCAATAAGAGCATTATATAGTTATCCCATTTTTACCATGAATTAGACCTTTGACCACCACCATCATTTTCAATTATTTTTATGTTCCATTCTCACAACACTCAAAAGCAAAAAGGAAGGTTTCAGAAGGCTCATGGAACTGATATACGAAAATGAACTCCACAGATTAATGGATTCTGAAAATACAAAATGCCACTCTACTTTCTGTTTTGTACAGGTATTACCTAGTGCAAAGCTTCTGAGGAGAGATCCTCAAAGCCATGGGAATCTGCAATATAAACATAAACTTTCTCTGATAATCTGGTATACTAAATACAGATGAAGATCTATGTTGGTTACCTTAGACTTCAAGATGAAACCAAAATTGCATTTTTTTTTCAATCAGTACTATGCAAGTGAGTGCTATGATGCAGTCATTATTGTATCCAGCCATGGAGACTCCCTGTTTCAACAGGCAGATATATGTTTTCAGCTGGGTCAGTACACATGTCATAG
This sequence comes from Pyrocephalus nanus, assembly GCA_038380795.1. Lineage (NCBI taxonomy): Eukaryota > Metazoa > Chordata > Aves > Passeriformes > Tyrannidae > Pyrocephalus > Pyrocephalus nanus. The sequence goes on along the minus strand of CM076261.1, from coordinate 77,987,517 downwards.
TCAAGACAAGTGAAGACCAAGACTTGGGTTCACACTCCAAGGTCCATGATGTGCCATATGCACTTATACCCCATTACAGTACTTCAAATAGATTTAATTTTCAATTGCTTACCTCTAACCATCAGTGAAACAATTTAATGATTTTGCCAGTCTAATCAGAATCAATTTTAACTGTATGAAACTTTGATATTCCTTAAAAATACCCTATTAGAGCTACAGACAATATTCAGACACTTTATAAATGAAAATTGAACTACTGTAAATCATGAGCTTAATTTCATTGATTTATACCATAAAGCAGATTTAAACTGACTCATGCACTTCCAAACAAAAACAACACAGTGGAAAACAATTGAATGCATCATACATTGAATAACTTTACAATAACTTACAACATACTCATCTGACATATGGTGTTATATTTTTAACAGGCTTAGGTTATGAATTAAAACAGGATTTGATATATTTAAAGAAGAACTGTAAAAGAGTCATGATGTATTGAACTCTGTTCCTGTACTGCAGATCTGATTTCACTGAAGCAAAGCTGGTCCAAATAAGAGATCATAAGATCACAAACTGTTACCAGTAGTTTAAAAAAACAAAGTGTGTGCAGGATGATTAAGTTTGATAGACTATGTAAACTCAAATCTTAAAATCAAATCAGCAACACATGCAGCAACTTAAGAGAGGGCAGATTTTTTTTTACCATAGGTTGCCTTTCTTAAATTCTTGTACCAACCTGGCAACTGGGTTTTACCATTCTGAATGTATGGCTACTTTGCATATTCTTTGTGTAGCATAGAAGTATTTGAGGTAGCATGAATATGAAGTATGCTAAGTTGAAAAAAAAGTCTAACTGAGGCTTCACAGAACTATGCAGATTAAATTAGTATTACTAATTTCTTGTTTCCCTCCCCCCCAACTCAATCACAACTAATTACATTAAAGCCATTGTTATTCAGATAAGTAACAGTTCTTCCCAAATCAATTTCTCCATGTTTCTTAGCACGTTTATTCTTATTACATTGCAAGTATAGACATTTAATGTAAAGTAGCTGAGAGAAATGATTAAAAGAAAGACATAGGAAGATAGAGGTAGGTAAAATGACAGATTACTCTTAGCATTCAGGAAGGCACAATTTTAACTGCTATTGTCCAAGACTCTCTTAAGCTGATTTAAGACATGACCATATATCCCAATAGTGCTTCCATACATTTTTCCAGGCATACTAAAAAAATTTTAATGTTAAAATAAAATTCATTTGACACCTTTATAAACTTGTGTTCGAAGGAATCTAGACTTAAGGACTTATGATAAATAGTGCTGAAGACAGCCCATCAGCCTAAAGTTCAGGACAGAAACAAGCCCCTCTGTGCCAATGTCAGTGGTCTTTGTTGGATGAAGCAGGTACTTTGCACAGTAGAAGCACTAAACTTCATTTCTGTTGAAATAAAACAATATACAAAGTAAATAAAATAAAGAATGAAACCTTCAGCTGCCTTCTCAATAGTCTCTATAATAACTCTTAAAAAGCACAATAACCAGTATTAATATGCTAAGCAGCACCTATGCATATAGTAGCATTCAGTGCTTCGCTCCATAAGCTCATGGTCTTACAAACACTTGAAAAATCCAAAAATACTTGTTTTAACAGACTTTAAATACATTCAAGTGTTCCTGACTCTACAAACTTGCAGCACCAAAGCCATTTTTAAGGGGGGTGTCTGAAAAAATTACCATGCAACTGCTCTTCATCAAAAAATTGTTGGCTATTTTTACTTCAAGGACAGAAGTGTATTCCTCTCCCACCTCTTCTTCTTGCATGTATCAGTGAAACAGATTGTCTCGTATTCTCTCTTTGCATAGATTGCATATTTAATGCCAGTCAGTTTACTACTTACTCCAAAGTTAAAATGAAACCTATATTTATAAACAGAGATGAGGGTTCAATTATTCCTTGCTCTCAGGGCTCTGACACTTGAAGTAGGGTAAGAAGGGGAGCAGTGGAAGAGGGAAGAAATTTTCAAAAATGGTTTAGTTTGAAATACTCTAATTCCCATTAGAAGCATGCAACTACTTTATCTTTCTTCTTTTGCCATTAATTACAAATAAATTCATCTTTCTCTTGTGAAGCCTGAAGTTTGTTGTTGTTAGATGAGTTAAATTCAAACTCCAACAAAAAAGATGAAGCCAACATTGAAATTCATCTCACAGTCCAGAATTTACTTAACGGCCAGCCTGTGCGCTGTGATAAACGGAATGATGATCCGGCAACATGTCTTTATCCATGGTTTGCTTTAATTAACGCCGGCTTGTTTGTTGAAAAGATGATTAATATGCCAATGAAAATTGCATAATTGAATACCACAACACTGGCACAATCAGAAAGACACATGCAGTTTTTTGATTAACATTTATTATTATTATTATTATTGTGTGTTTTAATGTACTCTTCTCACTATGAAATGATGCAGTTTTTGACCGAGAGGTAAGGAAATGCCAGGTTAAGTATAAGATCTTCTGTGGGCAACAAAAAAGATATGATGCAATTTAAGCATGCAGAAATAGTTAGTTGGTCAAGTAGCCATTTTTACAAACTCAGAATAGAAGCAAAGCCATCTCAGAAAAAAGAAATAGAGGAAAAATAACAAATGATAACAAAAAGCATAAACACAAACATCAAAACCACAAATGGCAAAGACTATTTAATAAAACGTATGAAAAATACAAATAATATATTCAGTATGATAAGAATGAGTATGTGAAAAGCAGAGGAAACAGTTTTTAAGAAACAGAAATTATGAGAAACTTTTTCTGTAAAAGTACCACATTAATAATGCACTAAAAGACTACGCCTTTCCAGAACTTCACCTGAACAACTGTCCTAACTGCAATTTGTTAACATACTCGTCTATTTAATTCATGTTATGACTGGCACAACAGTGCCAATAAGATATAGATCAGGTTTTATTTTATCTATACTTGGTTGGTTTTCCTCTATTTACTTATCCTTACCATCCAACTTAAGGCAGATATTAATATTATTTAACACTGATTCTCTTGCAAAAACTAATTTTAAAGGCCAGGAAGATCCCTTTTCTGAATACAAAACTGAATTCAGACTTGCATACCAATTCAATAGGATATATAATAGTTCTGTAGACACTTCCTATTCTGGAAATAAGTTAATAGTAAAACTGACAATTTTTGAGCTAAGGTAAGGCAGAAATCTTCAGAGTTCTTCTCCAAAATTAGCATCTACTGACTTCATACTTTCTTCAGTGCTTTAAGCAGGCACAAGAATTTTCTGATAACTGAAGTTCCATTATTTATATTAATAAACACTTGCACAGGATAACACAAAGCAAATACTGCACCTTTACTATAATCAAATAAAACACCAAGGAAAGATTCCCACTTATTTCTTTCTACAAAAAGCAACACAGGTAGTAAGATTTCTGCAAGAATTGCTTTCCAAGGATCCTCACATTGTCCTTAGATGGATGAGGGGACAACAGAAAAACTCCCACAGGAAAGGACTACATGCTCCAGCTGCAACCTTTAATGATTTCTGTGGTTGAAAAGGGACCACAGGAGGTACTGCATGCCTCTCATTACTCCCCAGATAACACCTGATCCTGAGGAAAAGTAGTGAGAGCTCAGCTGAGTAGGTAACACAGCCAGGAAAAGCATGAGTTTGCAGTGAGAGAAGGAACCCATACTTCCTGCTTCATCATCAAATGCCACCTGTTCTGCCCTATGCTCCAAGCACAGATTCCTCAATACTTTGCTTTGAAATGAACATATTTTTGTAGAAAAATACTATGTAAGGTAAGCACATTGGAGACATATGAAACTCACATAATTTCTAAGCAATGGGATCAGCAAGGTCTCTCCCAACTCACCTGTGTCTTTGGGAGACACTGATTTTTCAGTCTGCAATTTAGGCTGGGGGATATTTAGGCTCCTGTTGACTTGCATTTGCAACTCTGGAAAGCACTGGCAGGGTAAACAAGATGAAGATTTTGCTTTTGAAGAGTCACAAAGGAGCCACAGGAGCCACTACTGCAATTCTTCACACAGCCATTCTTAGGAAAACTAGAAAAGGTCCTTTACCTTATGAGGAGAACAGTTTCTCTCAGTTCTTAGAACTAAGAAAAAAGACAAGCATTCATATTAATTTTGGGCAAAGAACCATATCTACTGAAGAACTATCTGAATGAAAAAAAAATCGCTTTGGAAATATTTGATTGCCGAAAAGATACAAACATTTTAAATGAAACCATATAAAAATACTTGATCAAAATCAAAACAAGTTAGAAAGCAGATCTGCACTGACGAAAAGTTCATTCTTAGGCATAAATCCCTGACAACAGCAACCACCGAGGAACTCCTTCAGCTTTCAAGGAATGTAAAACTTCTCAGGGGCATGATCAGGGGAAGAAGGAAGTGGTTGGAAGTGCTGAGGCCCCCCACCATACACAACACCTACACCAGGAGGACTCAGCCCTATATGAAAAGCTGCCAGGGGAAACACTACCTTGTCCCCTACGGGGGCCCATAACCAGATCAATCTTTCTCTGATAATGTAATCTTGCAACCTGTTTTCCAAACATCTTCAAGTTGAGGTATCAGCAGGTTCAAACTTTCAGTTACAATAGACACCACTGTTCATTTCATTGTGTAGACTGCAGATGCACATACTGCAATTTGCTTAACTGCAGACCATGCCTGCTTTCCTGGACCTTTCTAGGTATGAATTTAATAGATCTTTTTCCTAGAATTTTATATGAAAAATGTATATTAAAAAAATATAACAATGTTCAGCTCTACAGCCACAAAGTTTGTTTCATTTTTTTGCTTTTTAATGTACCTTACTTTTGAAGTAAATAAAATATTTTGCTTTTTTAGTTCTCAGAGTTTTTCCTAAGTACTGTAAGCCTTCTGTAGGGTTGCAAAAGTAACAGAAGTTATGAGGTAGAGGTACGTAAAAGCACGATCAAGCAAGTGTAATAATAAACAATCCTCCACTTAAGGAACCAGAGATCGCCAAATGAAATATTCAAACACCAGATTTAAAATACACCAAAATAAAGTTATTTTTCTACCTAGCAGCAGGGCAATAGCATGAAGGACAAAGCTATAGCAAAGTTCATCAAGATTATCAAATGTAAATGTAAGGATGCAACTTTTGATCAGGAAAGCTGTAGACTGCAGAAGCCAGGTAGGTATAACAGGGGAATCACTGCTGTCTGTCTGCCATGTGCTTATCATCTATCCCTGTTCATTCATTACTGGCCACTGCCACAGACAGATAGGATTCTAATTAGTTCACAGCTGCCTAGCAGACCCTTAAGACATTTCTTCTGCAAATTCAATGTATGAAACTTTTAAACATTTTCTAAAAATTTGTCTTCTACAGTCTGCAATCACTATAATTATTTTTCCTGATTTTTTTCTTTTCTTTTTTTTCCCAAATAGTTTTCAGTGTTTTTCTGCCATGGAGACATGAAACCTAGTATGTAACTGGTTTAGTCTCACTGCAATGTCAGACCAAGATTTTGATTCCTGAATAGGTTTTAGGCAATCAAAAGAAGCATATACTTTTTTTCCTAAAGGTTTCTAAAACTCTTTGCCAACTTAGTATTATTTTAATTACCTTAATCAAATAATTAGTTATTGAGTAAAGACAAATAAATAAATCCTTACCAAGAACAGGTCTCTTTACATCACTACCAGATGGTGCCCTAAAAATTCAGTACCCTATTATTTTAGGAAAACCTTTTGTTAATGATTCTTAAGCCAGATGATTCACTCAAGGTGATTATGCCCACATATAAGGCAGTTTGAATCAATCAGTTTGTTTAGAAGTATGGTTTCCTGAGGATCAGATGTTTTATTAAATACAGATATCAGATTTCCTCTTTACTAATATGCAATTCAGTATTTAAATATCCAATATATATTGCATTAGGTCTCTTTATTAGAGATGTGTGTTTATCATTTATGATACTTCCTTCATCTAGAGAATAGATGGAACCATTGTGGACATGTGAGTTTCACTGACTTGGGAAGGGCTACTTTCAGAATAACTGTTCCCTAAATCAGTGAGGCACTCCCTATGTGGCCTTACCAGTTTCTGGACTTTTCATTCCATATACTTTATTCACCCTCTTTCCTTGAATACAACCTGAATTGTAGGTTAGATTAATAAAATTATTTGCTTTATTCATCTGTTCAATTATTTTCTTAACAATTCTGATGCATATTACCATGTTTGTGAATGCTAATGATTTATAATATTTCTTCACATATTCTTTTTTACTGTAAAATGTTTTCTTCTATTAATTCCATATGCTGTTTCTCAAAGATTTACTTTAAAAGAAATTATTTCCTTGTCACCATAGGACTCATTCTTACAACTGTTCCAAAGAGGGATAATGTTGTACCAATACTTTAAAATCAGGAAGAGAATGGCCTGGATAACAGACCTGACAGTGTGATATTGATAAATGACAAAGCAGTTTAAACAAATTATATACAGATTAATTAATAAGGAATTAAATAAAAGTAATAAAATTACTGCCAATCAACATGTGATTGGGGAAAACATATTAAAATACTAAGTTCGTGTTTTCTATTAAGCAAGTCATGCTTAACTTATAAAATCATATGAAACCACTTGCTACATTTACTTTTCTGTAATGTTTAACTTAATACAATGTTCCTTAATTAGGGGTAAGACACCACTAGTCAAAAAATAAAGCTTAGTAGAAACTGGAAAAATTACAAATATATCCACTCAGCTGGTCACTGAGTGGATGTATTTCTAGTGAAGCCTGGAAAGCACTGGTTCTTGATTGTAGTACTTAACATAATTATGAATGAATTAGAAAAAAGAATCAAATTATTTAATGATAAAGGCTGAGAAAAAGAAAACAACTGAAGAGGACTAAATAATGAAGAAGGTTGGTACAAGACAGCATAATTAGCTGGCAAATCTGCACTCATTGGATGTGTGTGGTAATAGCAAAAAACAAAGTGCCCATGGGACCAAACAATGCAGGACATACCCACAGGGCAGGGGACTCACTTCTGAGAAGCACTGGCTACGAAAAAATGTTTGGGAATTTGGGCCTCTTATCAGCTGAACAGGATTTCCCAATTGAATACTGTAGCCAAAAGTGGAAATGCAGAGTAGCAAGTACTCCTGATCAGTAGCAATGGAAATACACTGTGCTGCAGTGGAAAGGTTATATTAAAGGGGTAAGATGCTTTGGCACTGCTTTACCATAATTGTCTGGCCAGTTCTCTTTTTCTAGTTTCCAGGAATAAAAAAAGCTGAAAACTCTGAGGAGGTTTATTGGAAATATAATAAATTAATTTAAAGGCTGGAAAAGATGTCTTATAGGAAAAGAGACAAGAAATTAAATCTCCTCAGATTATCAAAAAGAAAAGAGACAAGAAATTAAATCTCCTCAGATTATCAAAAAGAATGCTGTGGTTTGACTTGGACATGCACATGTATAAAAGACGAAAATAAATATATGATAGTGTTCTTGATTAAGCAACAAAAGATACAGCCAAGATTACAATGGCTGAAAACGGCAAGTAGGTAAATTTAGAGTCAGATAGGCTGGGCATTTTTAAAAGAATTCTTCAATATCAAATTAAACTATCAAAAATACAATAGATATTTATAGAAAATCTCAATTCAAAATTTAAATTTCTCTACTCAGCACTGGTAAGGTTACATCTGTAGTACTGTGCCCAGTTCTGGGCATCCCTGTACAAGACAGACATGGACATAGTGAAGACAGTCCACTGAAGGGCTACAAGGATAATTAAAGGACTGGAACATCTCTCAAATGAGGACAGGCTGAGTGAGCTGGGACTGTTTAACCTAGAGAAGAGAAAACTCAGGGCAAATCTCATCCATGCATACAAGAACTTGAAGGGATGATGTAAAGAAGATGGAGCCAGGCTGTGACAGGACTAGAAGCAGTGGGCTCAAACTGAAGCTCAGGAGGTTCCCTCTGAACATCAGGAAACACTTTTTCTCTGTGAGGTAACTGACACAGGTTGCCCAGAGAAGTTGTGCAATCTCCATCCTTAGAAATGTTCAAAAGCTGTCTGGACACAATACTGGGCAATCAGTTCTAGGTAACCCTGCTTGAGCAAGAGGGTTGGACTTAGGTGACCTTAACCACTGTGTGACTCCAGGATTCTGTAGTAGCTGGGCTCAGCTGGTACTGGTTACTAGGGAATCCTGAAGTTTGATAAGAAGGGGTCTATGCTACAAACAATGTTGTTTAATGTTTTCATCAATGACCTGGAGAAATGGTTGGCATGCAGTGTCATCAAATTTGCAGATGATGTCAAATGGAAGGGAACCCATGCAAAGGCAGCTCTGTCATTCAGAGCTGCCTAGATAACTGGGAGGAACAGGCTTTCAGGAACTTCATGAAACTCAGTGAGGACAAACACAATGTCCTGGGTTTGAGAAGGGAGGAACCCTTGCAGTAGCACAGGCACTGCCTGGATGGGGAACAGATCTGCTGGAAAATACCTGGGGTTGCTTGTTGACAGAAAGCTGAAAATGACCCAACAGTATGCCCTGGCAGTGAAGAAGGTCAACAGCTTCGTGGGCTTTATTAACAGGAGCACAGACAGTAGACCAAGCAAGGTGATTACCATCCTCTGTTTGTTAGACCACATCTGGAATACTATGTTCCATTACTGGGAATTGATTTTTAAGATGCTGAAAAACTGAAGCAGTCAAAAAAGAGACTATCTAGATGGTCCAGATGGCTGGAGAACTTACCCTGCAGAAGACAGAGGGAGCTAGACTTGTTCAGTCTAAATAAGATAAGACTTCAAGGGGAAATTAACAGCAGCCTTGCTGCTAAGAGGAGGTAATCAAGAAGGTGGAAGCAGGCTTTTAACAGTGATCCATGCCAGGAGGACAAGAAACAATAGATATGAATTTGAACAAGAAAGATTCAGAATGGATATGGGGAGACACTTTATCATCAGGACGGCAAAGCATTGGAATAGGTTGTCCTAAAAGCACATGCATTCTCCATCCTTGGAGATCCAACAGGATAAAGGCCCAGTCCTCCTGGTCTGATCTCAGAGCCAAGCATGCTTTAAGCAGGAGACTACACCAGAGACACCTTGAGGTTCCTTTCAACCTGAAGTATTATAGGGTAAAATACTGTTTTAAACATATGCTGTTCTTCAAACTGCAACTAAATTTTTCCCTAAAATATACCTTTTGCTTTATGGCTTGTCAAACCAGATGACTTCTGGTCTTTTAATTTATACACTTTATGAATTTCTCATTTGCCTACATGTTTTACTTCATAGACTTAGTTTCAAATAGTCTACATGTGGTGAATGAGTGGTTTGGCCACTTAAAAATGCACAAACAGTTGCACATGTAGCTGTTATTAAAGCAGAATTTACATTTATCAATGCAGTGATGTCAAGTTGAAAAATCCACCCTAAGAGAAGGGAAATGACAGCAAAAATATCAAACACTAACACAACACTTTCAAGTTTTCCTTCTTTTTCTCTGCAAAAGCATCAGAGAGATTGAAGAACAGACTAACCTCATTTAAGACTCCCTCAAATTCAAGTTTTTAACAGATCATGAAGCATTAGGTTGCTATTTGCATCAGCCTAATGAGGTGCCTTTACATTTAAGGCAAACCACAGACATAGCAAAAAATCCTCTGCTACACCTTTCCAGGATAACCCTATAGTATGTGATCATAAAGCTTGTGGTTACCTATAACAAATTTTGTGAACAAGCAGAATTGTAAGTGACTCATGGTTACTGTGGTCTCATGATTTATACAACTTAATAAAAGAAGCTCCGGGAGAAAATGAGACTAACATAATCACATAGCATCCAGCATATAGAAAAGTGGACTGCACTGTACATTAAATTAATGTCATAATGGAAACAGCTCACTGGATGTCATTCCTTAGACCCTCTGAGTTGGCCACTTGTCATGGATTTTGGAAATATGTTCTACTTCACACATCAAACCAATTCATTGTTTTCATCTCAGGATCCTTCCCTGGTTGTTTTAACTTAATGGGGATCCCAAGATATAAAAGCTGTGGAAACAGCCATGTCCTGTGCTTCTGATGACTTGGTACTTCTACCGAAGCTCAAGGTGCATGACTGTTGTTGTAATAAACAAAATATCATTACAAACATTAACTACATAGCCTCAAAAGCCCTAGTGGGTGGTGTATTCACACATAGAGTGGGATGTAAATCTGCGAAAAATGTATCTGTTTTATTTTCCTTTAGATATACTATGGATGTGAACACGATTTCCAGAGTTTTGATAACCTACCATCCTCAAACACTGTAACTGTAATTGCATTGCTCAGTGTCTGCAGAGAAAAAAAAAAAAAAAAGAAATCAAGCTGTAGACATTTTAAGCTAGGTAGAAAGAACGTTGCCATTCAAATTTAGAGAAGTTGTTCCCTCTATGTGACTTAGTTGGTCATGAAGCAGTTCTGTGCAGAAGAAGAAAATAAGATTTAAGACACCTTAACCCAAGAGATATTCGTAACTTTTTTTTTTCTACACTGAAAGAAGCCTTATGACTTTTAATTTCTTTCTGCTTTGTAAATTCTCTAAAAATAACCTCCCCAAAAACTGTTCAAAAGAATGTAGGCAGTGTTTATCTGCACTCTCAGAACAAGGATAACTTTGTTGAAAGTGTTTCCTGATATTGGAGTTGGCCATTCAGTATGTTTTCAAAAACATTTTATATGAAACAAAAATGTTAAACATACAGTCAAATACATTAGTCAATTTTGAGGTCTGAGGAGCAGAATTTGGCTCCAGTTATCTTTTCTTGTATTTAACTAATCTTATTTCAAGATCCTGTAAATTAAACAGAAATAACAGTGTAACTATTATCAAGAAATATCAAACAGGAAACCTTACAGTTATTACCCTGACATAACTGAGGAAGCAAGTCAATTCAAGAGAGAATTTGAGCATGTATTTTATTTCAATTATGAGCAAAATTAAAAATTTAGTTGTTAAACTGCAATTAACTATTCAAAACTGACTTCAGCTGCCTAAAAACTTGATGTCAAGTATAAGAGATATATCCAGGTTCTGTCTGCAGAACTGAGACAGACGTGTTCCAAGAGGTAAAATTATCCCCTTTCTTGTAGATAACTATCTTAAAAGGAAAGAGCAAAGGTGCTTATCTCACTTCATTGACTAAAGACTACCTTAAACTAACTTAGAGATTACTATACTTAGATAAGACAAAATTAAAAGGACTATCTATACATTTCTTGTAATGCTGTTCTTACCAATAGGGAAATATTTGAAGGGCAGCAAAATATACTTCATCAGAAACATAGGCAGCAAAATTAGAATGAAAAAATCCCACAAAACATGGTCTTGGTACCCAGTGGGACAGAGATGATAGTGACTTTTCACCCACGTTTTCATCTACCTATAAATTCATATTTCACCGATATGTTTATGAGAATACACTGTGGAAAGCCTTTTTAAAGCCCAGCAATGCCCAATGGTGATAGTGGATAGATGTTAGTGATATCAAAAAGGCTGAGGTCCTAACTGCCTACTTTGGTTCGGTTTTTGATTCTAAGGTGTTCCATCAGGCTTCCCAGGTTCCTGAGCTTAGCAATAGTCTACAGCACTATCCACAGGACTGGAAGATTAACTAAAGAAGCACTTAAGCAAATTGGACATACACATATCCATGGGACCAGATGGGCTGCATCCAAGGATGATGAGGGAGCTGACCAATGTCACTAAGAATTCATTCCTCATCAGCTTTGAAATGCTGTAGCATCTATGAGGAGAGAAGCTCCCAGATGACTAGAAACAGGCAAACATTATGCAAATAATCAAGAAGGACAAGGAGGAGGTTCCAGGGGGTTTTAACACAAACTACATCTGTGGAAATGGTATGAAACAAATTCTCCTCAGTGTCATGACCAGGTACATACATGATAGGACGGTGGTCTGGAGAATCTGACATGGATTTACTAAAGACAAATCACACCTGACCAACCTCACTAACTCCTATGATGAGATGACTGGTTTTGCAGGTGAGAGGGGACAGCAGTGGGTATTGCTGGACTTTAAAAACGCTTTCCACAGTGTATTCTCATAAACATATTGGTGAAATATGAATTTATGGATAGATTAAAAAGTGAGTGAAATACCAGCTGAACCAGTGAATCAAAGTAGTGTGTACAGCAGTATGAAGTCCAGTTAGTAGTGTCCTCTCTCAAAGGGCAATTCTAGGGCCAGTGATTTTTAACATGATTATTAGTGGTCTGGATATTAGGAAAGAATGCCCTTGAGGTTTACAAATAATATCAAATTGATGGCAGCAGCTGAGAACCACCGGAGAGCACAGCTACTACTTGGAGACCATAACAACTTGGAGAAATGGGCTGATAGAAACCAAATGAAGTTCAGCCGAGGCAAATGCTGAGTCCTGTAGCTGGGACAGGTTGGCCCCAGGCAACATTACAGGCTGGGCACTGCCCAACTGGAAAGTAATTTTGCTAAAAAGAATCTGGGAGTAGACAATTTGGCCTTTTATCCTTAGTGTGCTCTTGCAACTATGAAGGCTTGCTGCATCGTGGGCTCTGAGTGAGTCTGTCGAGCAGGATATACACACACATACTGGGATGAGTCTGGTGGAGGACCACAAGACTGCCAGGGAACTGCAGCAAGGGGCAGCTGAAAGAGCTGGGAAGGTTAGTATTAGGACAGGAAAGCTAAGGGGCTTTATCTACTGTATGCAAACATGTGATGGGAGGACTTAAAAAACAACACAAAGCCGCTCTCCTATTGCTCAGGGAGAAGACAAGAACAAACACAAATAGAAACAAAGAAACCTAATGTCTTTCTGAACTGAGGCTCTCCTGGATGAAAAAGTCTAATTACATTTAAAAAACGTTACCAGTGAAGGGAAAATATTTTGCATAGTAATCTAAATAAAAAGCCCAGTTTTGCTCTTATTCATAATTCTAGTCAGTTATTAATGCTTTCTCTTTCCAATATATAAAATATATTTTAAATACAAATCAAAACTAAAGAGAGGGTCAAAACTTAATAATTTAGTTCTTAATTGAAGTTCAGTGGAATATAGGTAACAACACTGAAGAAAAGGACGTAGAAAATCTTACTTCAGCAGCTGCTTATCATTACATATATCTAGAACTCTCTTTATTCTGGTTCCACAGATGTTTAAACTCAAATACAGTTGCATTCTGGGGTGGTAGGTCAATATCCCTCTAAATCTATAAAAATGAAGCGAAAGAGGTTCTCCACCTTCAGAGCAAATCAAACATACCTGAACAGTGAAGAGTACAGCACAGATCACAGCTGGAACATTTGCTTTCACAAGGAAACTCGTGACAGTGACCACAATTTCATAAAAACTCTGATCTAGGAACCAGGACACGTGGGTCCCATTTTGTTTCACCCTCAGAAAACTCCAACCCATTTCTTTTGTCTCCAAAAAGATTTTTTAGCCAAAAACTCAGGATGCAGATGACACCTTTGGTCATCATCTAAGGACAGAAGGATGCAGATTTCTGTGCACTCCTCCAGAATTCAGCATATTTTTGAATGGAGAATCAGTTAATTCAAAATAGAATTAATTCTGGAAATACAGACATGAATGCAGCTCCTTCCCTTCCTAACTAGGTGCCTACAAAACTCAACACTAATAAAGTGGAAGATGGGAGAAAAGGGTGTTTAAAAAAATAGAAAAAATAATTTCCTTGAGATATGAACCAAGAGTCATTTTGTACTGTGAGGGTGGTGTGGCACTTGAACAGGTTGCCCAGAGAAGCCATGCATGCCCCATCCTTAGAAGTACTCAAAGCCAGGCTGGATGGGTTATTGAGCAACCTTGGCTAGTGGAAGGTGTCCTTGCCTATGGCAAGGAGGTTGGAACTAGATGATCCCTTCCAATCCTAACCTTTGTATGATTCTATCCAATATAAAATTGTCTCAACTTATTCTGTTCTTTTTACTTCCTACATATATTTTCCCAGCAAGTGGTGAGTTTTCTTATGAAGTTTCCAATAAAATATCAAATGATTAATCAATATCAAATGATAAAGAAATTTATCGAACCCAAAGAAACATATTTGTGGATGAATAAGCGTCTCAGTTTTGGTAGCTTCTTAATGCCTGAAAATCGTGCCAGGGATTGTCAGGAAGAAAATCAAAAGGAAAAGCAGAACATGTTGGTTTGGGACTGCAGTGATGCTGGAACTAAGACTCTGTCCTCTCCTCTTCACAGGCTGCTATTGCCTCAGTGAAAGTAATCCATAACACTGAAATGGAAACCATGCATTGCTGTGCTGTAACTACATTAGACCACTCTAAGACAAAAGATACCCTCAGTATAGCTCGAATAGCCTGTCTTCTGAAGAGCTGTAAATAAGTCTTTAAATCAATAGCTATGCCAGTGCAACATTACTGACACCACATGCTGACTGGTTTTCCAGTCCAAGTAGAACATGTCATAAGTTTCATGATGTATTTTCTGACAAGTTACGGTTTTGTGTTAAACTTAGACTTCAAGTGACCTGACATTAACAATGTTTATCTACCACTTAGGCAGCTAGATACCAAGACATGTTTCCCTCGTTTCTAGATCCGCCGTGCCAGCCTCAATCCCCATTCTGTCGCTCTGACTGGGAGCCACCACAAGCAGCAGCACAAAGATTTTTACAGGAGGTTAGGGGGCTCAGAGCTTGTCTCCTGGTGATAAAATTAGAGAGGAGAATTAAAGTGATTACACTCTAAAAATGACTTACTAGAAGTGACAGGTTTTTTTAACCTAAATATTTTTTAAGTACCAAATTTGTCACTCCTGTAAGTTATATGCTACTAACTGTAAAATTATTTTATTGCAGCACTAAAAGAAATGAAGTACTTTTAGTGAATGTTTTTAGATAAATCAGGAAGCTTGTATTCAATACACATTTTATTTGCTTATATAAGGATTCTTTTATTTTTTACTGAGTTGCTGCAGACCTCTGAATCATGAAAAGTGTGTCCCCACAGCACTGTCAGCTCCAGGTTGATCTCTCCTGAGCCAAAGCAAGCCACAGAGCAAGGTAAAATGAAATACTAGGTAGTTACAACTGCTGAGGTGGTCTAGTAATGATTTATAAGATGCATCCAAAGTAGAAACACAGAAAGTATAATGACATCCAGACTGCACAATAATTATTTCACACAGATCTGAATACTGTGTGCACCAGTAGGGTCAAATCCTTCCTGTTATACCTCAAGAACCCCCACTCAGTTTAGACACTTTGCTCCCTGTAAACCCCACTCCACCACATTCCAGTCTGCAGCTTCTTTTGCAAGATGCAGCAGTAGCGAAGTAAATTCAAAAGAACAAGAAAGGCCAAGAGACATCTGCCATAAATAGCCTTCTGGTTTACCAGCTTCAGCAGACCACAGAGTTGTTTTAGTTGTCCCTTAGATCTTGTTCTGGCACCTCAGTAGCATTTGCTGTTTTACATGGCACCCCAATCTCCAAAGCCACTTTTCAGGGCTTGAAAGATGCTATTCCTAGTGGCAATAATAGGATGATGCCTTCTTCTTGAAGAGCCTACAACACAACTCTTTTCCCCATTAATCTTCCTCCTTCACTTACAAAGAGTGAAGAGTCTGCTGGGAGAAAAGGAGCACCTATAGGATTTGTCTGAACTACTACCTTTAGTTATCTATGTCCAAGTCATCACAGCTTTAGAAGTACATATTATTTAAGTGCAACTGAAAACCTAAGTCAGGACCTAAATTCCGTCTTGAGCACCATGACTCTCCTTTGCAGGTGGCAGTGAGATATGCTGCTGCTTTGTGTATGGTCATAAATGAACACCCGTAAATTCTTCCCTAGCTCAGCGTCTGGACAAGTATTTGAGGACTGGTTATTTGAGTGAAGATATCTTGCAGCCATTCTGCAGGGCAAGCCATACTACTACCTGAGTTAGACAAGTTCAATTATTATCTAAAATTTTGGAAGACCATCTAACTTGACTTAAAAGCCTCATTAAATTCAAGATGAAGACTGGGGTGGGGAGGGGGGTGTGGCTCACGTGGATGCAGGACTTCACTGAAGAGATACAGCTAGGTATGACTTAGCAATTAAATTCATAATTATAAGAAATAAAGAATAGCCACAATTCTCTATACTATGCTTTTCAAGCATGGGTATTTGGCACAGAAAAAAAAAAAAAAAAAAGGAGACTTCATTATTTGTTTCTGTATTAAAACTGAGTTTATATACATTGATTATTAATAAAGTACATCATTATGAAGATGAAAGTAACTATATCTGTGCTAAGTACACATGGTTGTCAGTAAACCACACTGTAGCCTCTGAAAACTACATATCGGGCACGAGGACTAAGTCTTCAGATGCGCCTTTGTTTGTTTGTTCTTGGCTGAGCATCTGTCCTACTTCACATACTGAAAATTCATAAAGCTAACAGGTGACCTAAAAAGAATGTTTTAAATGATATGATAGAAAGATCGAGTGGTTGGTTGGGAATATATTTGATGACATATATACAAGACAGATATTTAGAGTGTTTGTAGTTGTTTATAGTACATGTTACTGCAAACAGGCATAAAAAAATAAATCTTTCAATTTTCCCCCTTCTGGTACATAAGGAAAACATTACAAATGGATGCATTCTCTGTTCTTTCAATGTGCAAACATCCACATGTGCACCTGACCGGTTTTAACACCTGAGCATCTGAAATTATTACAATTATCACTCAGTAAACTATTCAGGGGAATCTATGAAAATAAATTCTGGTATTTGTTCTCAGAAAGGTTTAGATTGGTGCCTGTCTCAGAAATGTAAAAAATATTAGTTTTAAAAAAAGATAAAAGTCTTCAAAGGAGGGTCAATGACTGAAACTTCATTTTCAATTAATAGCTTTAAATTATGTTTTTGAGATTGGGAAGTACATTTTGGCTTGTACTCTAATCAGTTTTGTGCAGTTTTGATTATAATTTATAATATAATAGGAAATCTTTAAATCTGAATGAGAGATTTGCTAGTTTATAGTTGCATATAAAGTTCCAAATACTGTAGGACACTGCATAATGCAAGAGATTCAAATAAAGATTTCAGAAGTTATACAGTATCAATTTAAATGGAAACTAATTCTTCATAAAACAGATTTCTTCTTAGCAAAATTTCAGAAACAATCTAAAACATCCAGAAAGATGGAATTTATAAGCAACTGCTTTCCTTTCTGCTTTTTTTAATGTGTGTGATAAACTTTGCACCTGAAATGTACCAAATGCAAAAAGTATTACTATCTCTGAGTTCAATGGATGAGACACACAAGCCATAACTATCTCCAATACATTTATTTAGCCAAGGCCTAAAAACATTTGTTTCCTCTCCACAACATGTCTTAATAAAAGACGAATAAAGAGGAAAAAAATGAGAGAAGGGATATCAATGCCAACGGCTTCTTTTCCAGAGTCTTTACACTGTATTCATAACTTGAAGTACAAACCTGGCTGGAAGGGCAGAACATTAAGGAGGGAGAAGCTTGCCCTCTTCGTCATATGTATTTTAACTTACATCTAGAACCATTCATATTTACACACAATCTAAACAAAACTGTAGAAAATTATGTTGAAAAGGAGAACAATTTCTATTTAAAATAGTAACATCAATTAGAAATAACTAGGAAATTTTTAAGTCTAATTAGGCTCTTTTCCCCTCTGGTAACATAAAATGACAGATCTTCAAGTCATTCACATATGGCTGATGTAACTCTGAGCTGTACCGTACTATTACATGCACTAAGCACAACACAGAACATGTGACAAATTTACATGGACTCTGGAGATAAAAATCATAGAGTGAGTCTCAGTTATCTGATTTCAAATTTACTGTCAAGGGGCAATAATCTGTCATTTCAGAACACAAAGGGGAAGAATGATGTTCCTTACTGCACAAAGACATCTCCTTACTTTAGATTATTTCCAAATGCAGCTACTGCTTAAAGGTTTGGAGTCTGACCCGTTTTTCCATAGCACAATGACAAAAAAAAAGCTCAGAAGCCAAGGACAGGGAAAGAGCTGATTTAGCATTTTCCCATTCTAAAATCCCCTGTGAAGGGTTTTAAAGTGTGAAGAAGAAGTGAGAATAGGTAGGTAACACGCACTAGAGCTAGTTCCATTATTAACTCTTCCTCCGCAATTCCAGGAAGGGTTAGAAAGCAACAGGGAAGGCTGATGGGGGGAGAGGAAAGGAAAATTTTTCTTTAGTTCTTTGATATTTATTTATTATTTAATCTGATACAAGAAAATAAGAATCACACAGAACAACTATGAAAAGAAACATGATGGAATAACTTGAGACTTCTTGTTGATTCACATTTTTATTATTCATATTTGATAGCACAGGCAAAACCCTAGACAGTGGGGACAGGGGAAGAAAAGAAATTAAAAAAAGGATTCTGCACATTCTCTAAAGAGAAACTACAAAACTCTTCCTCAAGTTAAGAAACACTCCCAATGGCTTCCTTTATCTTCCCCTCCTGCCTTCAACTATTGTCCTGAAAAGCACTGTTTCAGCAGCTCTTCCTTCTCCCTCTTCCTACTAGCACTCCACATAATCAGTCTCAAAATTAAACCACGCTACATACACAATCTTAATTCATTTTTCTGTCGATTCACAAAACTTGTTATGTTCAGTCTCTAAAAGTAACTATTCTTTCCTATTTCCAGTATAAAAAAACTCATGCTGACAGTTCAACTGTTGTTAGCACAGGCTGGCGTGGTGATTTCTTCTCTAAAGCATTTATCACACCAGCTTTCACTATACCCAAAATTATACCATTAAAATAGCATATCTATGTGTCCCAACAGCATCATCTCTTTCCTTCAAATTGTCTCTTTATAAAACAGAATTCTGAGATCCCTGGCCAAGACTTCAAACCTCCACAATTCCAGGTTAGCTCACATTTAACACTACTGCCTTTAAAACCCTTGTTTAATTGATGCTGGCTAGTTTTGAACTAGCATACCATCTCCTTAAAGCTCACTTAATGGCATTATCTGTTTCTATCCAGCAGTGTAACTACCAGTTTGATTAAGTACTACATCCTGCTCCCACAGACATGTTTAACTTCACAAACCACTATATATCAAATAGAGTTAGATACCTAAACAACTTTGCAGATCTTAGCCAAGATCTCTCAGTAATTACTACAAAATCATTTCTATCTCATCATAGATCACACCTTCAACAGGAAAGCTCAGGTTAGCCACAATATTTTCTACACAATTAAACCCCACATGGTGAGACAATGCTCCAGAGGATCATCAGAGGACAGTCTTCCATGTTTTCCATAGGACTTGGCCAGGAAGATAGACACAGAATCTGTACCTCTACCTTGGACTATATATGGATATTTCAAGATGCTTGCAAAGACTGTCACACTTTTAAAGAAAATAGCCATAAAATTCCATGGAGATGGTGCCATTAAAAAGTCTTAATCCCTGACCTCAGGTACACAAATTTATTCAAGGTTCCCTCAACATAAAGGACTACTCAGAATTTTAACAAGTAAGAAGCAGCATACCTAAGTTAACAGGTTAACAGGTCACATGCAACTGCTCATAAACCAAAACTAAAGCTATCTTTGAGGTTTAACAGTAATAGTATTTGATACAAGATTTTACTATAAAATTTGGAAATTATTACTACAGCTTGTTATGCAGGGATTTGAGAACAGGTTTGGGGTTTCGATACGCATCATTATCCTCTGAAATATGGAACAGTTCGTTAATACACTCTCTGATCAGCATTTAGTAGACTGGGAGTACTCAGGGAACACAGCAATTCAATTTGTTCAAATATACAGCCTTACACATGTATTCAAAGAACTAGGCATGTCCAGGAACCTAAAATTTTTCAGTAGTTTTTCTTAAAAAACATCATTTAACCTTTCTAAAGCTGCAAGTCTAAGATCATTTGCAGGCCACTCATTGGCAAAATCTATGTGATGGCAAAGTCTTCCTACCGTACAGATGATGATGCCTTATTGAAGCGCCTTTTTCCCTATGTGGCTATGCCAGAGAGATGTCAAGAAGCTGTTTACACTTTACACTTCAGTGACAATCGTTTTCACTCAGCTCCAGTCCCATCACAAAGCCAGGGAGCAAATCAAATCATTCCTTCAGACAGACCTACTTGTGGATGCCCCATCCCTAGAAGTGTTCAAGGCCAGGTTCCATGTGGCTTTGAGCAACCTGATCTAGTGGAACATGAGGAGGAGGGTTGGAACTAGATGATCTTTAAAGTCCCTTCCAACCATTCTATGATTCTATAGTTTAGTCCCAGTTCATAAGGTGTCATTTCCCCCCTTGTTTTTAACCACTCAGTTATTGTACCCTTTAGCTTTCCACTCAGAACTGAACAAGCTGGACACACTGGAAACACATCTCAGCATCATTAAAGTCATACAATTTCTTTTGCAACAAACTAGATGTGATGCACTTTACAGACACCTGCATAAAAGGAAAAGCTTTGGCTATGCCACGTTACTACGCCACCAAACCGTAAGTATTTAACTTTGACTTCTCTTTCTTTATTAATAGAGGCATAAGCATAATCCTCCAGGCATGAATGCCAGGAAGGCAAGGCAATGAGAATAAATGTTTAATGCTACTGAATGGGCATAGCAACTGTACTCCCTGCCTGCAGCTAAAAATCGCTACTACAAAGGCATTCTTCCAGTTATCACTACTAATAGTTGTTGCTGGGCAGGTATGTAAATAGGAACCATAGTCTAAAAGGGGAGAGGTGTTGGGGGGAGATAAAAAAAAAAAAAGTTTAATATTTTTTTTTACAGACCAGAATTCTGCTAAAGAAATTTAATCCTTTTTCCAATATGGAAAGAAGCCAACTGGGTACAAGTTTACTGTAAATTCAGAGGGTGTGTAAACTCCAGTAACATTGATTGTAATAACCCCTTCCTCCTCCCTTAAAAAAAACCAACCCCCTCATCTAAAGAGGCTACTCAAACCAATAAATCCTTTTCTCTATTTTTCCCTCCCCCACAAGTTGTACCTTCAATACAGCCAGAACTTCCCCAGATCAGAGGACACTGTCAGCGCAGGCTGACCAATCTCAGAGGGTTTTTTTCCTTTTTTTTTTTTTCTTCAAGATACTCCGTGTTAACAGCTTGAGGGGGTTCAATCAGCACTGCTTTGATCTCGGCTGGAACTATAATTATTTAACATTGTTACAAGGATTTCTATAATCCATCCTACCATTAAATCCCTTTTACACCCTCATCTTCTGAAGGCTAATCTGCATCCGTACACTCAGTTTGTCTCTTCAGCTGGTTTCATCAGGCTCTGGCATTCTCCAACATCCAGAGTGATGGTTCTTTTTTTTCTAATGAAATCATTTTCTTTCAAATTGAAAAGCGCAAAAGGTCTTGTGCATTTGCTACCTTTTGATGAGATAGCTATATAACACCAATATAATCCACTGTTTGCTGCAAACTTCCTCCCAATTTCTTAAAATTCATTTTCTCTGTGGCGTTTTCATTGAATTGATGATACCTATGCATGTGTTATACACATAGCTGAGGAAAAAAATAATCAAATGAACACCAGCAGATACTCCTTGAAAATATAGCTAAGTTAAGAGAAGTAATAGTGTGCTTCTTTCTCTCTATACTCTCCTTGACAAATGATGTAGGAAACACTGTATCCAAACTTAGAAAGCCAGGTAAATAAATTTGGAGTCCTTGAAGAGAAAACAGAAATATTTTATAATTATAATGCATGAAAGACACACACCACATGGAAAAAGGACTTAGAGAATCAAAGGAAATAAATGACAGAAAGAGAATGAATAGATAGTAGAGTGAAAATGAAGAGCATGAACAAAATCAGACCAAGAATATAAAAGGAGATGATCAGAAATTATGAATGATCAAAAGGGAAAAGAAACAACAGAATGCTTTCTTATTTATTAAGGAAAAAAATTGACAAGGAAAAATTATATTTCTTCAGCATGTCTACGAGTTCATTGGGGAAACTGCCTTCTTGCTGCACACATTTTTTGTGAATCGTTTTTAAGCAACCAAAATGTAAAGACTTTTACTCCACTAAGCACTGCTAGACTGTCACCTCGATAGCTACTGTGCTGTGACCATCTGTGTGGATGAAGGAAGGGGAGCACAAGTGCAGGCAGGGAGGTGGAGATGACAGATACAATAGGGAACTACCACTAGGCCACTATAAGTGTGAAGCACATATAAGAGAGTGAAGCACATATAAGCTTAGGTACTACAATGTTCATATGAAGCAAATTTATTCACATACATAATCTCATGCCCTCTTTGTCACAGTGCACACTTATAAGGTAAATAAAAACCAGTACATATGGACTGGTTTCATTACTACAAATATTGCATAAAGAAGGCAAAAGGTGAAGAGTAGGAAGAGTCTGCATAAAAGAAAATTTGAAGAATAAAGTCGCTGAAAATACAAATACGATGTGCCACAATTAAGTAACTCATATTGAGAAAATAAGAGCTTTAAAAGATATATTTTCTTTTATTCCCATTAACTGCCAAGATATGATTTAGTTTATCAGCTGCTGCTGGAGAAAATCATTGAGCAACAGTCATAATTCTAAAATACTCCTTGGAACTAGCTAATAATTAAACAAATGATCATTAGATTCAACTGATTTTCAGATGGAGAAACTAAGAGCCATTGATGCTTCACAAAGAGTATTTTGGGATAATCCTTTATTCAAATTTATGCCACTTTTTATGAAACAAACAAACAAACAAACAAACAAACCTGTAAAAAACAAAGAAAATATTAACTACTTCCCTTAAGATAATATTTGTCCTTAGGAACGTTTTGGACATTATGTATTACAATCCTTTTCTATCCCTGAGCAAAATTTAAGCATCTTCTTCTCTCAATTATTTATAGGGGTATATTACTACATACAATCATAGTAAATCATACCACTGGAAAATAAATCAAGATCAAGATTTTTGTGCAGTATTCCACCACAAGACTGTATCCTAAGATATAATCAAAGCCATAAAATATGATGGGGTTTGTAAAATTTAAAAAAAAAAAAAAAAAGGATTGCAGAATCCAAGTGAGTTATCAGTTAGAAAAATTAACATAATATGTTATATCCCTTCACCGACAATGAAGTGGCTATGAAATGAACAGCAGCCTCAAGATTTAGCTCATATTTCTCAAAAGAAAAAAAAATCATTTTAAGAAGCATCTATGAGTCAAAACATCCTATATTAAAGTAAGTATTTTAATAAAAAATGTTTCAAAATAGGAAGTTAGAAAATCAAGCAAATCCATGAAACAGTGTTCTGTAATTAACAAAACTGAAGAAGCTACAATTTGAAGTCCTTATTAATTGTATTCAGAATTCTGGGTCTTGCTGAAGTAATTTAGTCCACCTTTAAGGCCCTTTTACGTTTCCAGAGGAGTGAAAAGGAGCCTTTAGCATTGCTTTGATTTGCATCCCTTTTAATTTATGCAAGCTAGCAGTTTGCTGAGTACATAGAAAGTACTCAGCGATAAAGGCAGCTCCTTTTTGGAAGAGCTTCTGACCTAAGGCCACAGTCCTACAAATACATATGTGCTTAACTTGATGCATGCAGGTAGTTCTTTGTTTAGTGGCATGCTCACATGCATTAAATTAAAAATTTGTAAATACTTTGCAAGATGGTAGCCTAGAGTACCAAAGAATTCTTCTAAAAGTAGATTATTGTTTTTTTTCCTTACTTCCTGGAGAGAAAAAAAAAAAAAAAAAAAAAAAAAAAAAAAAAAAACCAAAAAAAAAAAACCAAAAAAAAAAAAACCAAAAAAAAAAACAAAAAAAAAAAAAACAAAAAAAAAAAAAAACAAAACAAAAAAAAAAAAAAAAAAAACAAAAAAAAAAACCAAAAAACCAAAAAACTTACTGGTTCTATCTTCAATTGTCAGATTAGTCTGGACAGATAGATTTATGCATGGATTTCTTGCACTGTTCTATGAAGTCATTTTCTTGGAGACCTAAGATATTTTCAAATACTTAAAAGTGTGCTTGTTCTTATCTCCCATTAATAACACAGTGCAGGTAGATGAACACTCTCCTGGTCACTGTGGCTAACAGTCTTTCTCCTAAAAAGTAAGTGCATTTGTGAGTATTGTGTAAATTATTTATGTATTCATACATTAACTAGCCATTAACAAACAAGGTATTAACTCCATTGGCATCAATGTGTACTTTTCTATTTACTTCAACAGGACAAGAAATCTTAATGATGTATTTTGAGATCCTTAAATTTAAAGACCAAGTTTGAATAGCTTGACATAAAATAATAAATTTGTGCCCGCTGGTAAAATTTGAAAAAGCATAAATAATTGCTGAATTTGGACACATAGCTGTCTAACAGTATCCACAACACTTATTACCACATTTCTGGAGAGAAGACTGAGTTAAACTTAATGACATTTGACAGCAAGTTACTCTACAAAGAGTCCCCTGACATCCATAGGGCATCACAGGGAGTGAAGATGGTCATGTTAGGTTACAGCAGTCAGCTTCAGTATTTGGTGTTCTTTATTTATGCATACAGACTGCTTAATATAGATAAAGCAAAGCTCTTACTGCTGGTGAGCAAAATAAAGTCATATTTCACAGTTATGATGTCATCAAAGGACTGTATTTCATGGCTATAACATCTTTGCAAATATATACATAAAGTGGTATCCCCAAGGATCACTACTTGCTAAGTCTGCCTGAGGTCCAGCAAGGTGGACCTCCTTAAATTCCATTTAATGTACATTAAGATTTGAATATCAAGGTAGTCTAAATAGCCTGAGAGTAGAAAAGGCATTCTCAGTTGCATACTTGCCATATTACACAAATTTTTCTATATATTATGTGCTGTGTTATCTTCAATTCACTCTTTAAATTTCAGCACACTATTTTCCTTTTATGGTTTTATCTGTGCATATATGCTTTATATATTATATGTAATTACAAAATTACAACTCAAGTGAATCTCATATAATATATAAACTATCTATGACACAGTCTCAGAATTTCAGATCTTGAAAATAGAACTTGATTACTTTATTCACTCTAACCCAATATCACTGTAATATCACCCTTAAGCAATATGGGCTGCTAAAATCATTTGGTTCCATTTTTCCAAAAAGGAAAACTGATAGGATTATTTTCGTGATAAATTAATTTTACCATGTAATTGCAATTATGAATTCTAATTAATGAATGGTTTCAGCCTCACTAACTAGGTCAGCATTTTTCTTTTAAAAATATATCATTTTTCTCTTTAGATAAGCATCATGATATGTCCAAGCTTTGGGAAACACACATAGCATTTTTACAGGGCAATGATCCCAGAAGCTGAGAAACGGTGAAACTAATATGATGTGCTTTCTAACAAATTCAAGCCATTTTTGTCTCTTTTATGAGGAAAAAAAAAAAAAAGCAAGGAGATGGCAAGAGGCTCTTTAGCAGGGAGGATCACAGTTTCTTAGTACTATTAGAGTATTTAATTTCTTGACTGAGCTTCCCAATATGTAGAACACTGAACAATGTGAGACAAATGAATCAGTTAAGCAACTAATCTATTACATCATGCTTGTCAATATGTATATGACATTGCAGAATACATTGACAAGAGGCAGAATCCAAGGAGATTGACTTTCCTGAAATCAGAGGCATTTCTACAAAAAAAGTATAAAAGAAACCTGAAGCTTACTTCGTGCATCATGTAGAACAGATTCCAGAACTCCTGGCTGCCCACTGCTTTGCAGCACATATTTAAAGGTACCATAGCAATATGCAAGGACACCTCTTCAGTGTTCCCTGAAGATGTTCTCTGGCACACATTTTAAGTCCTACATCCCTGTCAACCACCTTATCACACCATTCTTTGATTCCAGATGATTCACGTATTGTGGTGTGAGTATACAGAGAAAAAAAACTTGAATAAGTTGTAACTATCAAAATAGACAGATGAGAGAAAAAAATTTCCTTGGAAGATGCTGCAAATTTGATGGCTAAAGTGTTACAGATATAGTAATTAAACTAAATGATAGCTCTTATCAGAATGCAACACACCAAAATATCTGTTGTTTTCTTGTAGGTTTTTTTCCTTTTTGGCTGCTAGAAATAGTCACTTATTTAGAGAGCACTTCCTTCAGGAAATTTCCATGAAAACTTGATATCCAATACATAACTTAGAAAAACAAGTCAATATCAAATGCTGAGCAGTTCTGTTATTGGGGAAAAAACTGTTTGGTTTTTTTCTCTGAAAAGGTCAATAAAAATGGTAAAGTAGAAATCAAAATATTAAAAGTATTAAGTAAATAAAATTTAAAATTTTACATACTTTATCAGACATTAACAAACAATACAAAGCATTTACAATGTTGCATTACACAAACCTTGAAAACTGGACTATAGTCACCTTAAGAAAAATCTCAGTGGATGCTTATCATGAATGCTGTCCAGATAGTTGAATTTGTTTTATGAGAACCAGTATTTATTTATATATGCAAGCCAAAGATTTATGAACTGATTAGTAGTTTTGGCACTACATTGTAAGTATCAAACTTCAGATAACTTAATGAAGGGCTTTTTTAATGCAATGATGTAATTTGAAATCCAGTCTCCTTTAAGAACCACCCAGCCCAAAATGAATACACAATACATTGTGGTTTTATGCTGATGAAGCATCTTGAAAATCAATGCAACTATATTGCCATGAAATCAGACCAGCAAAGACCTGAACAAGACCACCTTAAGTATTTTCTCTAAGTAAAATTTTTACAGCTTTATCCCAATCTTTGAAATACATCAGATAATATTTTTTTATAACAAGCAATAAGCCCATGTGTAATTCTGCAATATTGACTTAAGACAAAATTTTGTAAAGTCCTGTAAAGTTTTTCTATCTTTAAACCACGAAAATATTGTGAAGTCAAATATGGCTTGTCAAGGTTTCCAGCTTGAATATGTTGCTTAATAGTCCTGACAAAGGGGAGCAAAGAGAAAGAATAAGGTATAATGGGACAATTCGATTAATTTTTTCTGCAATGTATCATAAAAGATGCAACATATGCACTGGACTGGCTGCCCACACTGGCCAAACAGGCATATGCAAGCATCTTCCCCATGAATATGATTTAATATGCTATAGGTTAAAAATAGTTTTTGGAATCAAACCTGATTATTAAAGTGTACATTTAGAAAGCTCTGAAATCTTTGCTAGGGGAAGAGGAGGTGGGAACCAAATGTCCTCTACATAGCTGTTTTAGAAGGTGGTCTAAGGTAATCAACTGATTGCAGGAAAAACTGAGAAGAGTCGTCATTGTACAGTTACAGCTTTCCAAACATAGGCTTTAATCATTGTTACTTCCGCCTGCCCAAATATGTTACTAGTTTTAACCCTGGCCCATAATTCTGAATATTTAATTTTGGGGTTTCTCACAGACTCCCATTAGAACATGTTTATAGAACTGCACATTTTGTAATGAGATAAAAATGAGTTCTGACACTATTAAGACAACCATGGTTACTTTTGCCATGTTGGTGAACACGTGCTGAGTGACTGCATGAAAGAGTTTATTGTAGCATTTCTGTAAGATGACCATTATTGCACTTTACAAAGATCATTTACACATGCCCTTGTCTGAAGCCTAAATCAGAAAATAGGAACTCTATTCTATCCATATCCTACTTTCAAGCCTGCAATGGTAAAGTGCCCTGAAAAATGAAATGTGGCCATTAAACCTAAACCCAAATGTGTGCTAAGCTGGTCTCACTGAGCTAAACACAGACACTGAGAAAGGCAAGGTCAGAAGTGAGAGATGACTTTTGCCCTTAGGACTCTATTGTAGTTCCACAACCACAATGTCCCATATATTTTTCTGACTCTGAACCCTTCTGAATTATGTAAATACTAGTATCATGTGTCACACTAATTTTACCCTTAGCAAAAGCTCATTATTTTGAAAGGAGATCCAATGTTTCTCAGTGACAATTCTTTTGTTGTTTTATTTATATTATTCCAATTTTTATGTTATGATGTTTTAAGAGAGAGTAAATAAAACATTTTTTGAAGGGTTAGAATGAAAATGTACCTTTACAATCAAAATATTTTCTTCAATGATATGCTGAACACAGGATTCACCACTGAAACCAACTGAAACCTGTCAATTTAAGAAATAAAGTCACTGGTATCTCTCACTAGGTGTTTGTATCCAACTACTGGACTACATCTTTGCACATTAAATAACACAGTGTTGTGCATATAGTCCAATATATTAACATATCCGTCTTTCAATTGTTCAAGCTGGTGTTGCTATTCAGGATTCCGCACGCAATAATCTTAGCTGAATTTATGGGAAAAACACAACAAAGAAAAAATAATTGTGGACAAATTACATGTCCCTTTTGATTCTCACCCCACCTGCTTCCAAAACCAGACATTGTTTCCCAGTCCTTTGCAATTACCAGGGTGTTATATTGCCTTTATGACCAAACTACAGTGGAGACAGCTGAAAAGTGCAAAGCTTTCTGCCAGCCTCTGCAGGTCCCTCGGTGCATGAAACTACAAGAAACAATGTATTGTAATGCAGATGTTCATTGATTCAATGCAGAATTTCACAGACTAGGAGTCCTTCACTGTGACCTACAGGGATTTGTACTTTACATAATATCCACTATATAG
Source organism: Pyrocephalus nanus (assembly GCA_038380795.1). Taxonomy (NCBI): domain Eukaryota; kingdom Metazoa; phylum Chordata; class Aves; order Passeriformes; family Tyrannidae; genus Pyrocephalus; species Pyrocephalus nanus. The sequence continues at coordinate 77,958,670 of CM076261.1, read as the reverse complement.
AGTATCATGTCCAAAGCGAAGTACCTAGTGAATCTGATCATTCTTCCCTTGCACATGCCTTTCCCAGCTATCAACTTTTTTCAGTGAACAAGAAGTCTTTTGTGCTTGAAACATAAATGCCAATCAGAATAGAATACATTTCTAATGTCTATCACCTTTCACTCGGAGGTCAATGCCTTTTACAAGTCAGGCCAATGTTCTTGCTTCATGCTGGACATACACAAGTACAAAAGAATTTAGGAAGATACCGGATCAATTTCAAGTCTACCTAGTTGTCCTGGTTGTGGCCAAGAGCAGGTTTAAGTTTTTGCATTATCTGTGAGGGGACAGAGCCTGGAGCCATATAAACATGTCTAAGTTGTCATTCTATACCAGCCATATCATCACTGGGGGCTGGAAGGAAGGGATTTTCAATTGAGAGACGGAGAGGCCTGGTTTGTGGGCAGGAAGAAAAGGTGGCACATGGAGGGTCCACTTTGTTCTTTGTCTCGGGGTCTCACCGCGTCAATCAGCATTTTGCTTGTAAAACACCCTCTCTTTTTTACACTGCTGTTATTAGGATGGCTACTGTGACTGTTCATTTTCTTCTCTCGTTGTTTCCAGTAAATTGGTTCTATCTTGACCCATAATCTCTGTCTTTTGTATCACCCATCAGAGGGGAGAGGGGAGTGAGCATGGGGAGAGAGGTCACTCAGTTAGGGAGTACTGCTCCTAAACCACGACACTAGTCTAGAAACTTGCCCACTTGCAGATCAAAACGGTTTCCAAAGAACAACTTACACCTAACACACTGAGAATTAAAAGCCTTATTATGTCACATAAACATTTGATGAGTAAATAAAGGACCAGAAATAGTAAATGAATACCATCAAATGAAAAGCTAATAGACTTGAAGATTCGAGATAGCATTTTGACTTGGATAAAAATGTTTTGCATTTGAAAATATTCTAAAAGGCTAATTGTTTAAATAAAATAAAAGTTCTCCACATGTGAAATGCATATATGAGAAAATGTTACTTCTAAACTAGGCTCATTTCTATAGCAACTGATTTTGAAATTAAATTTAAATTCACATGTATATGTTAACTGTGGGATACAATGATAAGCAAATGGCATCCCAACTGACAAAACAGTTGGAATGCTTGACAAGGGCTCCAGTATTCAGTGATGAACTCACTCCTTTTTGATATTTTAAGCTGCAAGTCAAATGAGGCAACACATATCTCCAGGTTTACAGAATCCTACCATATTTGCACCTCGAATCATGAAAGGGATGCTATGGAAATCACCATAACAAGTGTCATCATAACAGGATGTATCTCTTACTTTTCAAAATTTATTACTGCCTGTTCGCATGATTTTAGAGGATTTTCTCTTAAAGCTTTGGTAACCACTATTTCTGGCTAACAGGAATAATTTCATTTTGTCACAGGTGACTATAAGTGAAAATTCTCCCCATCTATTCCACATGCTCAATAGGTCACGCAACAACCTCTTTCCTATAAAAGTCAAAACTCAGCAAAGGTTTGGTTGCTACTTCCATGTGAATTCATCCAGTCGATCTCACACTCTCACCCTTCAGGCTCATATAGGGCCAAACCATGAGGACAGTGGTCCACTAGCATTTATAAACCTCCCTTAATAGAATTCAAGTGTCAAAGTAGAACCTAGACTAGCAGGGTTAATTTGATGATTCTCAGACCCTTACTTTTGTTTTTCGATGTCCACATAGCCTCCTCCTAATTCCAGACTGGTGATGGACAGATCAAGATCCACAGAAATCCTCCCCTGCTTCTAAAAGGTTCCCTTGCAACCCCTGTAGCCTTGGAAGCCCAGCTTTCTGCTTTTAATCCAATACCCACTTCACTACAGAAGATTTATTTAGACTGCCTCTTGTTTCATTAAGGGCTCCAAAAGTCTGTAGTGATTTTTGACACTTTGTTATAATGTTTCTATGACCACCCCCCCACCCCCTCCTCACATACCACACCACCCAGCCTCATTTTCATATGGATACAAAGCATCGGGATAAAATGATGGTTCATTATAGTGGTACAGAGCTCTTATCTTCATCCGGCAAGAGTCATTTCCTTCCAAAGATTGAAATGCAAATGTGAAAATTAATGATAACTGCATTATCTGATAGCAGAGATAATACCGATTCACTGTCAGAGTAACACACAGTCGTTCTATGATTTCCTCTGCTTCTTCACAATATTCTTCTTACTGTCAGACTATATCTATGGTTAACTATGTTTCATGGATTTTTGTTAATTTACATCAAATAGCATTTCCAAGATCTTATATCTACCACATTTCTCCAATCAAAAAAGAAACAAAATCAGGACAGTAATCTCCAAGTCCTTCTTAGGATTGGTTTAAAAAAAAAGGAAAGGGGAAAAAAAAAAAAGAAATAAAAGAAAAAAAAAAGAAAGAAAAGGGGAAAAAAAGACTATCATTAATGTCTGTTTCCATCTTGCAGTGGTCTACCAACCATTTCATTCTATACCATACAATTTTGCTTTGTAACCCAAACTGTTTATTGTATTACTAATAATGCAGAGTAAACCCAAAAATCAATACATATTTGCAGTGATTCTCATGAATGGTTACAGGGAAACTATCCAGAAAAGCTTTTCAAACTACCTTTTATAGGAGGTAAAAATGTGAACCTGGCATGTCCAATGTGTACTAGAACCTTTCTGATATACATCTCCCTAAAGCAATACACCAGAATTCATATGAAACCTTGTTTCTACATTTTATTAAACATTAATAGTAGCATAGCTCAATGTATCATTATTTTAAAGTTCTCTTTAGTTTCCGGTTTAATATTTTCCTTAAATTTTCTAATAAATTTTTAAGAAAAACATCAACCTGTAATAGTAATTTAAAGAAACTATACTGTGCTATATTTACCTACCCTTATTACTTCTTTCAAAAGTTCTTTGATATATGTATATGAGTTATGATGTGTCTTCTGAGATGGAACATGATTGCAACTTCATACTGCTTTACTAGAACTAATAGCAGAAGTTCCATTGATTTACTAGAGGCAGAATTTTACAAACAGGGAACTTTCCCTTTATGTGGAGATGAATATAAACAATACATAAAAATTACCATGAACTGACAAAGAGAGTTTTACATCTTATTTTCCACTGCATGGGAGTTTTTTTGTTTGTTGTTTTGGGGGGTTGTTTTTTCCCATTTTTGCACATGTGGACAAATCACATCTCACTTTCCAAGAGGAATTCAGATGCAATTCAAAAGAACTTCTGAAACTGATTTTCAAGCTATCCAACTCTCAAAATCAACACAATTCTGTAAGAAAGCTATGCTCCTTTAGGGCTAGAAAAGTAAGAGCTCACAAAGGGAATAAAGACAATCTAGTATAGTACATATGAATTAAGAAGAGAGAGATCCAGTTCTTCCTTAGTACAAGACTTTTCTGAGTGGCACTAATTTCACCTTTGTAAAAGCCAGATAGAGTTTCAGCAGTGGCTGAAGCACTCTCTGGTTACTGGAATTGTGGGAAGAAAGTCAAAAGAATTGAGCACATAGAATGGTGAAGTGGATCTTGAAAAGCTTTCTGGCTTAGTCAGAACTAGAAAATTATTCCCCATGTGTCTACAGTGAAAGAACCTTCCCTTATATATTACAGAATAGGTATAGGATGTCTTCTACTGTATTGTTTTATTTCATCACTACAGCATAATGGCATAAAAGCACAGAGAAGTTAGCATTTTTAATATAGCTTTAATATAGTTAATGGAGAAATAAAAATTGGGAGTTGCTTATGAGGAGGACTGTTAATAATTATTCATTATAAATGCACCCAAATGGCATAATATTTATATAAGTAATCTATGTAGTATATTCATTTATTACTTTCATTTGAGTTAAAAGGAATTATCATGGTCAGCCAGTCTAACCTCTGCCCCAGTGGAATCTATCTCATTTTAAAAGTCCAGTGTTTGCCACAGAACTGGATTGTGTTCTCTAGGAAAGTATCTTATCCTGAATGTAAATAATGACAGATAAATGACTTTTTATAAAATGCTCCAATAATGACTTTTAAGCACTAAAATCCATTCTTTGTGTATCAAATTTAACATCCATTTAACCTTCTGCTACTTTGCTAGAAAGAGGTGTCCATTGTATCAGATTTTTCACTCTGAATTTAAAGGAGTTCATAATCAGGTTGTCATTTAATATAATGTTAATATATCTTTGATAAAATAAATAGAAAAAGGATGTAGACTTTTTTATAATACCAGTCCTTTCAACATTCTAGTGGCTCTTCTCTAAACCTGTTCCAAATTTTAACATAATTCTTAACGTGTGACTGTAGGAGACAGAACACTTTTTCAGCATCAAACAAGAGTGCTGACAAGGCAAGCAAGGTAATTTGAGAACCAAAACATACCCGTTAGCCACAACTCTACCTTTGGGCTCAACCCTGGTTCACTAAATCTCAAGACTTTTCTGGACACACTGCTCTCTGTAGTAAAGCAGTTGGACTTGATGATCTTAGAGGTCTTTTCCAACCTTAAAGATTCTATGAAAACATTTATTAATATGAAGGACATGACTTCATATTTAATTATATAGGAACTTAAATGTTGCTACAGTTAACAAGTCAAGGTATTCATGTTTGTCAATAGCAATACCTATCCCTTATTCAGCATTATCTTTGGATTTTAAACATATTGAAAACAACTAAATATACTTTAGCTGACATTTTTATTATGTTTGGTTTACAAGATATTTTTTTTTCCACTAACCTATACAGGTTGGCATTCTTACTAGTTGTCTCTTAATAAAAGGGTCTTACATCTCTTATCCCCTTCTTTCCAATGGGACCACTGTCATGTGGTCTGTCACTATCCAGGCCAACCTTTACTGATTTTGAACTTATTTGAGAAATATCAAAACTTTTTTAAAACTGTAGTTGATCACTAGGGCAATGGGTCATCTAGCTCCTAAAAAAAGTTAAATTCAAACTATCAGACTGCTTAAATCAAGTAGTACAGAAGTACACTCATCACCTACAGTCAAATAAGTTTTTCAGTACAAATATGTTTTAAGCAGACTAGGAATATTAAAATTATAACTATAAAGAGTCTGGACTTGTATTAGATCTTCTACTAATCTTCTACAATTTTTGAATTATTTTTTTGTACCACATTTTAAAATGTCATCTTACTGTTATTAATGAAGCTAATGATGGATTTTTATTTTGTTTTGTTTTTTTTTTTTTTTTTTAGCTTGGTATTACAGTTCTAGCATCTGGTTACATCTACCATTTTCCCATTTATTTTAAACTTGGATATTTCTATGGGGGTTTTTTCAAATTCTCTTCTAGGTAAAGTCAACGTTCACTTTTATTATGGCTTTTGGAAAGCCTAAAGAATTGTTCTTAAACACTTCCAAGTTATAATTCATAATCTTAATTCAAACCTTTCCTTCTTTTGTTACAGGTCACATTTGCTGTCTTTTAAGATGACAACTATAAAGGACTGAATTTGTATCCACCAATACAGACATGACTATTGAATGATAAACATGCATTCATTTTTAAATCTCAAAACAATTTTTCTTTTTCTTTCAAGATGGCATATAACACATAATTTCCTTATATTGCCTTCAACAATATTTTTGTTGAGGTGCCTAGTATTTATAATTTTCAGAAACTTTAAGAATGTTCTGATATGAATGCATGGAACATATATACAGTAAAAATCAGAGTAATCTTATTCTCTAATTTGATGGATGATCAGTGTGGAAGACATACAAGAGATCCACTTTTTGTTCGTTATGTGTTAAAGCACTGATACCAGCCTCACTTGCACTGATATGTCCGCAATAACACAAAGGCTATGGAACTTATATATCTCCATGTACCAAGGCAAACAGTGCACAGGCTGTAAAATTACCTCTGCTTTCATGTTTAAAAACTAAGTCTTTTCCCATACTTAACTCCAGTCTTGCTTTGCTCGTACTGTTCCTCAGACTTCTGCTGTCGGCTGTTTTGGAAAAAGGATCAGGTCCTTCACTGTGTGCTAGTATACAGCCTATTGATCTCAGTTTCCATTATTTCAGAGTATTTTCAATGACAAGACTTTTTAAAAATTGAGGACAAGAGCAATGAAAACTGAGGATAGTTGAAAAACATTTAGGTAGCACTCAAAGTGACTACACAGAGTAGACATTATCTCTGCAATTCCTCAATGGTCAGTGAAGGTCATAACACTGTGATCTGAAAGATTGCTTCAGTAGAAACTCTTTGAAGCCACAGCACATTTAACTTTAGATTTTTCTTCATAAAAATATTCTAATTACAAAGGCTTGGGAATGCATGTGAACCACTTAACAATGCAAATTTTCAAACAAAATAAAACTCTAATTAATGCCAGAAGCTTAACTTTGACTCATCCGCATGTAAGTTATTGCTAATGAATAACTCACAGAACTTCAGTTCCTGGCAAGCAGTGGCTCTGAAAATCACAATATGTTCCCTTAGTGCTAAAAAAAGACATAAAATATTAAAATAACAAAACAGCTCTACTATTTATATAAATTCTTGAGTTGTCACAGTTCATATTATCAGTTGACAGCAACTTGTATCATGCAGAACACAGTCAGTGGAGATGGCAAGGAGACCAGAGACAGCTCAGATAACAAAGAACGTATCGTCATCTGCTCTTTGAGGTAAAGCCTCTACTGCCAGTTGGAAAATTTGTTGAAGCAAAATTTTCAATGATATCTTTTTGTGCCATGCTAAAAAATGTTCCTAAATTAGCAAAGTATTTCATGCTTGCTTTTTTTTCTTTTCAAAGAACTGAAAGACATTACCTTTGTACTGCATGGTTGAAAATGATCTTCTGTTGATCACTCCTTTTTCCATGTCAATAAATAATCAACTAAATTTCATGCATAATGGAGGGTATGGGATGTCGTATACATCCATTCCTTTCCTCACATGTTTAAATACCCTTGTAAAGAACCACTGGCTTCGGTCACCAGTTTTCAGAAGTCAAAAGGAATTTTTCCACTTTTAGCTTTGATTTCCATCTTATCACATGTCAAAGCTATCAACAAATATTGCAAGATATTACAGCCCACAAAAAGCATATTCAACTATATTTAAATATACTAAAACAAAAATTGCAACAAAAAAACCACATTTTTCAGATAGAGTTTATTTATAATGAAATTAAAAACAAGTCATATGGAGAATACTGATAGCCTTTGAATCTACTATAAAGCTGAAAAAGGCCATTCTACTGATTCCAAACACATATTTTGCATTATTTTAAACGTACAGTAGTGTATTATAATAGTAAGTCTTGTTTTCATATAATAATGCTTTATATAGAATATCAACTTCTTTGTGTATTATCATTAAAAACATTTAATTAGATATACTATGTCTTCTTTTTTGTTTGCATTGTATTTTCCAGCTACTGGTTTCAGAAAATTACGATTAGTTTTGTTCTTCTCTTCATGAAGAGCATACATTAATTTGCAAAATCAAGCAAGGATGAAAATGTGATGGAAATATAGGTATTTTTCTAATGAAATATTATTATTGCATTATAAATTATTGATGGAACACTTCTGGAACTATTTTCTGAAGTGCTCATCATTTTTAGCGAAAATATCCATAAGACATATTGCTAGAGCATGTTTGGCTTCAGATGCACATTTTCTTACAGTACTATTAGATTATGGTCAATATAATGGATTTTTAAGGCCTATTTCCAAGTCCACACCCATGAAAACATTGCATTGAATTCAACTGCAGAATTGCCTAATTGAGAAATACAATTTTACCTCTTTGCCTTAGGTACTTATATGGTAGAGCAGAGGTTTTACATATTTATATTGAACAGATACTTGAAAGTATTGCCATGTTACTCTTATGTCTTCTATCTTAGCAATGCTATGCTTGCACCACCTTCACTTATATAGCAGAAAATGCTACCTCGAATTACTGTTTTAATGTGAAGCTCTAATGCCTAATTGAAACTGCAATCTGAGTTTCTCTTTCCGTGAAATCAATGACCAGGTATGCTAAATGACTTTTATCAGGCTAAAACAGGTAAAAAAAAGTCCTTGACAATGTCAGTAGATACCATACCTATTTGGTAAGCTCAGTACACTGCTAAATGTTGGCACAAAGCTTGAGAAGAGACCCAGGTGTTCTCGCATCAGAAAACAGAGCAGAAAAACTTCTCCCTTAATTCAACCGTTGAAGTAAGATAAATTTGGATCCTAAAATTCTAAGCAGCAAGAACATATTTCTTTACATCAAGTAGGTACCTAAGGCATTTTATGTCAAATAATTTACAAAATGGTACAACCCAATCCATTTTTTTACTCAAGAAATTCATCTTAATACTTACCTGTCAATATCCTGAGTCAAAAGCACCATGAAAGAAATAGTTCATTAAAAATCAATGCAAAGCATAACTATCTACTAAAACAATAAAAATAGCAAATATTGGAATCTAGTTTATGAAATTTCTCTTGGCTTTCAGTTGTTTTTTCCCTACCTGGCCCATCCCAATCTTCAGTCTCCACAGCAAGCTGCCCTGGTTTCTCTGACCTTGCATCGCCATCAGATTCTGCTGCCTCCTGGATGCCTTCTTCATTGCCTGAAAAAGACATCAAAGAAATACAGTATTGACATATTTCAACAGTAACTTTTAAGCCAAGCTCCTACAATATTCAAACAACTGCTTACATGCCCAAGTGAAAACATATGTATGTCTATAAACAGAGAGGAATAAAAAGACTAGGCACATAAACATCTGTCAATTCTCAGGGACTCAAGCCCTGAATACTCAGTCCTTCCAGTTCGACAGAGAGACAAATCTTGGAAAACAATGTTTATTCCATATGCTTAAAAACAGAATCACAACTTGCACCTAATTCTGTAAACCAAAGCACAGTAAGTCATTAAGTTTGTATGCACAAATGAGAAAAAGAAATCATCTTGTTACCTCTCAGGAACTTTATGCTTTCAGTTATGAGTTTCTTCAATTGACATCTAAATGTTTCTTAGGCATTGCAGACTAATAACACTCAGAACAAAATATGGTTCACTAAACATTCTGGTTTCTCACACTAGCTAATCTGTGGTATTTCAGCCTTTAAGGAATTTGTCCTTAAAGTCATAATGTAGCAGCAAATCCCTACAATAGTTTTCTCCCTATTGAGCTTTATTTAAAGAAATCCAACATTTCTGATGAATTTCAGAATTTTCATCATCCAAAAATACCTGAAAGTGTCTGTCTGCCTTCAGTTACTACCAAGTACAAGGTCATATACAGGACATGGAGAAAATTATGATAAGGTTAAGCTTTTAGAGATGACAATTTTAAGGCTCCTTACTAAAAGTGCAGTTATTTTGGGTAAACAAATATTCTAGGCAAGGTCTGTGTAAAATACTTTGAAATAACCACCATGAAAAATTACATTCAAGACAAGGTGTTTACTTATTAACAGAAAATAGTCTGGCTAAAATAATGGGTTAAGTGACATCTCTATGGGCTTATGTAGGTCGGTATTTTACTGCGTTTGTATATTTTTTTTTAAAGAATAATCTACAGAAGAAACTATTGCAGAGGAATACACTAAGAAAAAGGTAAAAAAAATCAAATCTACACAACTAACTACATCAGTCAAATAGGACTGAATTATGGTTTGAAGCAAACTTTTTATAAAATGTTGTCCCACAGAAAAGTGACAGCACTAAAAAACAAATACAGTGTACTTCAGAATCTGAAAAATCAGACTGTTTGTTGATTTAACAACAGGAGACCAAGAGGGAGCAAAAAGCACAGCAATTAAGCAGTAACTTGTAATTTTTTCCCCCACTCATGATAACAAAAGCTTTAATTAGCAACATAGGTAAAGAAATGTGATTAAAACAAACCATGCCAGATTCCCATACGTTATCACTGGAGCTATATTTATACCAGATAAGATTGTGACCCAGAGTTTTCAAGTACATGATTATATACAAACACTATAAAGTATTAACTTCATGTGCACATGTAATGTCTTGTAGTAATACTTTCTTCCTTGCATTCATAAAACAGTTTTTCAAATATCACGTATATGAGCCTGATAAACTACTTCTCACATAAACACAGTACTATATTCACTCCAGATTTCGATTACAAAAATATAGTTCAGTGCATTTATAGTGCTAAAAGCACAGTCCAGTATATTCATAGGCACTTTTAGTGTCTAAAATAAAACTTGAATACAACACATTTACCTAGTATAGGGTATAATTCTACCCAGAGATTTGAAGTTCACATGCTTCAGTTCAATCTGAAGTTACCTTTCAAAAGACAGTCCTAAGTACTCATGGGCGGAAAAAGCTATCAAGTTCTTGCTAAGCAGTTTTAGCGGTTATTTGTTTTTAACCAACTAGCCTATTTTGAATTAGCATTTGTACAGTTATTCTGTAGTGATCAAACAGAGCTCTGCTTTCTTTGGGTGGACTGAAGAACTTATCAGATATTTTTACCCTTCTATTTCT
>CM076261.1:77879354-77948009 GCA_038380795.1 Pyrocephalus nanus | reverse complement strand
CCTTCTATTTCTACCTTCATAGCTACTTAAAACTACAACAAATTTATTGAGAGATACACAGGAAAGTTTTTCAGAGTTCAAACCTGGCAAGATCAACTCCAGTTTCCTCGAAAGTGTTGCTTGTTCACAAGCAAGGGCAATTCTTGTTTTCTATCTCAAGCTGTATAACCCTCACAGAAAGATCTTCAAATGTTCTTTGCAAAGAATTTTTATACTAAAGGAAATTTTTTTCTCCCACTGTAAATAATAGATTTATATGGACTAAATCAGAGCAACAACAAAATTTAGAAATAATTATTTCAGATAGAGTCCAATCATGGAAAATTTTAGGTCCAATATATTAAAAGTTTTTTTCAGGTTATCATATATACCTCCCTGGCATTAACCTGCAAATTTGAGCATTCTTCCAATCAATGCAACCAACCAGAATATCAAACAAATTAAACTATTAGAATTAAAAGAGGAGAAATTTAAGTAAAAGATTGAGCTCAAAAGCAAAAGGAAAAAAGAACCACAGCTAAGGTACACAAACTATAGCAAACAGTAATTAAATATTTGGGAGATGAGGAAAGATCTGAAAATCTATGTTAGCAGATGACTTAACTTTTCATTCACTTGCTTCTTCAGTGTTTCATGAAGTATGGTGTTATGTGTTTTTCATAATCAAGTTTTCATGAATTAATGCATGTCTTGTGCAAACAGAGTAGATAAAATGTGTAGAATTTACATTAAGGGAAACTTTGCTTTGCATCTAGAAGTATTCTTAATAATTTTCATTGATACTTTCTATTATTTACCAACTGCCAAGTGCATGCATTACACACCTGAAATACCACCACACTGATTTCTCCTGTTCCCCCCTACTACTCCAATCTGCTTGTGAAACCAACAAATGGCACATTACTGTGTATTTCAGAATCCTCATGAGGGGAAGAGGAGGGGCAGGCACTGATCTCTTCTCTCTGGTGACCAGAGACAGGACGTAAGGAAGTGGCCTAAAGTTATGTCATGAGAGGTTTAGGTTGGATATTAGAATAAGGTTCTTCACCCAGAGGGTGGTTGGGCACTGGAACAGGCTCCCCAGGAAAGTGGTCAAAGCACCAAGCTTGCCACAGTTCAAGAAGCATTTGGATGATATTCTCAGGCACACTGTGTGCCTCTTGGTTCTGTGTCGGGCCAGGAGTCAGAGTTGATGATCCTAGTGGGTCTCTTCCAACTCAGTATATTCTGAGATTCTGTGAAGTCTAACCCAGGCTCAGCTGAGCATCAAGGGCAGATTGAAACGGGCAGCCAAGACAATCTATTTGGTGTTGGAGACACTGCAACTTTAAAAAGTCAGAAGGAGGCTTAGTAGAAGAGCTGATAACAAAACACATCTGTCAAGATTTTTTTTTCTTCTCTTTCCCCTAACTTAATGCTACTTTAGCAGCTAACATTTGTTTTGCACAAAGGAGTTTATTTCCTTACAGAATTTATTTTCTTTCCATTGTTTACTCTTTTTGTTCAGCTGCTGACTACTCTTCAGTCTCAATAAGATTAATTTTTAAATATTTATTTTAGAACTGATTACATTTTTCTTCAAGTATAGGTGTAGACATTTAACTGGATCCAGAAAATGAATTATTTCTTTCTTCCAAGTCCAATCAAGTGCTTTTTGCCTTATATATACTACCAACTTTGCTACTAACCTGTTGACTCCTTTTTAATCTCATTGTTTTGTTTTTCCCATGCTTTTTTCTTTACTTTTCTGCTCAGTTAAATTTTAAGTTAAAGGAGAAATAACTTTTTACCATCAACACCAAAGAGTGGTATAAAAGTGTCAGCAATGATAAGTACTCTAAAATTAAGCAAAACCTGGTTCTGTTTGTTTTTCCTTGTAGCAATGAAGATTGGTAAGTGAATTCTGTTATTTAAAAGAACATCAATGCATGAAAAAAAGACTCTTATGAGTAAGGTTATATAATACCATAGGGTATATTTAGTCACGAGTCAAGTAAGTCTACTGAATTTCAGCTACTACTCTATATTTGGTTAATAAAGTTAAACTTAGGACAGAACTCATCACCTCTAACCTTAGATGCCTGAAGTTAAGCTAGTCCAGACTACTTATGTAGATGCTCCTATAGACAGGGAAGAAAGAAACCTCCTGAGTGACTCATCCTATTCTAGGATGCCTGAGATATGAGACCCCTCTTGGTGACTGAGAGAGCCGAAATGAATCATCCTCTTAAACACACAGCTTAGACTAGGAAACTATCTTTAGTCAGCTAAAGTTGTGTGAAACAAATCTGACTTATGTTGAAGTGCTGAATACACAAAATACTGCTTAACTAAGAGGAAAAAAAATCTTATTCAAACAACTTCAATACTGTAATGTGGCTAGAATTTTCATCTTGGCCTTACTGTCTCTTACTAGCATTGATTGTTTTTGTTGCTCTTCAAAAACAGTTCAAATTTTTTAATGTGGTCTTTAGTACCCTGGTGTTTATCCAATAGATAATTCACTGTAATTCAAGGTGGTAAAGTTGATCAAGAAATCTGAAGACTGTAAAAGAGACATATTACCAGAAACATGAGAGGGAGAACTCCAACATCTCTGACAACACTGACAAGTAGGAAAAGAGAGACTTGAATATTAACAAGTAATTTCACTTTAATCTTTTTAACAAATTAAAGACTTCCCAATTTGTACTTAATCAGCTTGTGCCACAAGTAGTTGCAGTATTTTAAAGAAGCACATGGGTTAGCAGTTCTTCTCAATCCTGCTGTTTTAATCCATGTTGTTCCTATCAGTATTAGGCTCTTACAGAAAGTCTCATACAATATAACTATTGAACTTTCTTGACTACGAATGTTATAGCAGCTGTTAGGCACTCTATAATGTATTTCACAATCAGCTAAATCAACAAAGTATTTTTAACAATGAACAGTTCAGAACTGACAGATCTACTGTCTTGTTCATAACTGCTTATCACAGCATAGATATCATATATGTTTGCCAGGTGCTCCCTATAGTTAGGATACCTTCACAGAAGCCGCTCACAAAAGATAAGGTCAAAAAAGAGATGAAAAATGTGCAAGCTTCATACACTCATGGTTTTATCATCAGACAAAATACCTTTGGGTGAAGGACTGTACCAGTCACAAACAGCACACAGCAGCTTTTATTAGAGTGAGAGAACATTAAAAGTTTGAAATTCCGTTTGTGTTCCTTCTTCTTGGCAGCATAAATGTAAACTGAAATTGTTAACATCCTCATACAGCTGTTCAGAGTGAAACATCACTTCCCAATTATAATAAATCAATTCAGAAATAAATTGTTGCAAAGCCTGTAGCATTCTGTACTGCCAAAAGAGAAAACAGACACTGTGCACAGACATGGGAAGTCACTCAGTGTAGACTTTCCTTTGGCAAGAACATAACACTATGTGTGTTAACTGGCCAGTATGACTGGCTGGGAACAGGCAGACTTTCTGGGGATAGAGGGGAAGGGGCCCTATCCTTTCTGCCTCAATCTACAGTGGTAGTAATTCTAGATCCAACCAAACAAGGATTCTGAGACAATACATATAAACTAGATGCCAGAACTTCAGAAACTACATATCAGCGATCAAAAATTATTCTTTGTTATTTGCTTTATCCCAATGTCTGTGACACAGCTTATACACAGCGATACTCCTGCTCTTAATCCTAAGAAACATTCTGTAAACTGAGAATCATTGCCAGGAACATCTCTTCAGAAGAACAATCAGTAACTTTGAAACAAACCACATACAACTTCAAATACAAATACTTATTTCATTCAATGTAACTTACTTTTTAGCAGCATACTCTATTCTTAAGAATACCAATAATACGTAACAGACCTTAACTACCCTTCTTGTGGATTACCTCTTTTAAAGAGTTCTGTGTATACATTTAACTCCAATTATAATGGCAATACAAGTTTTCAGCAGATATAAAACATTCTGGGTACAAAATATTGCAAAAAATGTCTTTAAATAAGCTCTTGGTATGGTAATAGAACTGTATGAATAAAGATACAAAATAAGTTGTGTGGAATGTTTCTGCAATTTGCCATATCTGGCAACTGGTGTGAGGACAAGGTGAACAACTACAGTGGGTACAGCAAATGAGTTTATAAGCCTTGCAAGGGCAAAGAGACAAGGAGACAGGGAGACAGAGGGAGAAATCCAGTGCCATCACTACCAGACTAAAACTTCATCTGATGTATATCAGAAATAATTTCAGTGAGGCCCATAAAAATCAACTGAGATACTCTACTCTACAAATACAGAAAGTATGAGCCTTCAGCTGATTGATTTGCTAACGTACCTGAAAGAAACCAGCACTTGTACAAGTTAATCTCCTGCATCTTATTTCAGATTATAATAATCACCTCAATACTTTGCTTCTTTGCAAGCAATTATTGTTTTCTGTCATGCTGATTAACAATCATAAATTCTCCTGGGATAAACCTCATTTGAAATAACTGTTGCCCTAAGCAGTCTTAGAATTATTTATCCCACAAATGTCAGAAACAATGCATTCTGTCTTACCCTAACTTTTAGGACAGATCTACAAATATCCATGTGTCGACGAGTACCTACATAGTGCAAGCTGTTAGCTCTCCAAAATAGTGGTACAAAACTATTTTGGTTCCTATTAAAATTACCACTTTGTTTGACAAAATGACACCTTGACACATTACATTTCAGCACAGTGATCATGTTAAAAAGCAGTGTCAATTATTTCTAACCATTTCAGCTAGAGCACTTTTCTCCTAGGATAAGACGCTGATGTGCAGCACGTTCATCTAGACTGAGTCTGGCCTTCCTCTTTCTCTAAATGTTTGATATATTCTCATTATCATCCCTGTTTGCTTTTGAACTTCTTTCAAGACAAGGATCATTCATTCAAATGTATTTCCTGCAGAAGAACAGTAAGTGTTCTCTAAATTGTATGCCAAACTTCCTTTTTATTAATTACTTATATATATGAAATCTCCTCATTTTTAGGGAGCAACGCTAGTGACACCTGTGTTACAAATGAGTATCATTTAGATATACTGACTACCCAAGAGCTTCTATTGATTTAAAGGAAAAAAATAGAAAAAAGTCTTGCATCTTTAAAACTTTAAATAGAAGAACTCTATTAGGTATATTCAAGTACCAACTGGAGGTTCAAACTCCATAGCTCTAGGCACTTGATTACAAAAGCAGCAGAAGCACATTTTAAAAGATATTTGCATGCCACAAACAAAGATTTAGCTCAGTATAGTTTTCAAAACTTATTTCAATGGAAATCGACAATCCATGAGATTCTAAACCACCTGCAGCGGAACAGAGAGATTACTTCAGAGAAACTCTAACAAGTTTCAGACTCTAAGTTTGAAGGCTTAATTTCAACTTAATTATATAACAATTCTGTTCCTTACCCACTGCAGAAATATGCTGTCTCTTATGAAAATTCTTCGTCCAACCAAGAAAACCTCATTTTACAATGTGCAGCTGAATTCATTATCCTATACAAATCCAGTTTTCATGTGATTTCCACCCATATAATGAGCAGCAATAGATAGTTTTTGCTGCACAGTGACATTTAAATTTACCTTGCTGTAAACAATTGGATGTTTTTATTTGAAATAATCAACCCCTCAAATGCCTCAATATCAAAACCAGTATATTCCCTACCATTACAGGCATGTTTCCACATACATGTTGTGTTACACGTGGTTTCAAAACCAGTCTAGACTTCTTTTAGTCAAACCCGAGGAAAAGACTTTTCAGTCATAAATAAATGCTTCTTTTTCTCTATCCAGCAGCAGAATCTACCCAGCAATAATATTTGTCTTATCAATATTTGTCCGATGATGACGTAAATGTGGCTTTTGCTTGATTTTTACTGATCTTTTGAATGTAAACTTAGTGTAATATACCCACACTGACCCATATAATACATAACCTGTAAGGAAATCTGCTTTTTGGCCATGGATTGGTAGGAATTTTTTCATCAGTGTCTCAGAAATCTTCAAAAGTATTCAGAATTTTTGGTGTCAGAGACACCAGAGGACAAAAAAAGGCAAAACAGACCTTCATTATAAATAAAATTAGAAACAGATGTACAGTACACATGAAATAAGAATATCTGGTGAAATTTGTCATTTGTGCATTTCATATTTTAAAGAAGATTACCCTTATTAATTTGCAATTCATATTCTGTCAAATTTGAGCTCAAATTTAAGTCAATGCAAGTTCAAGTTTTGTGACTTTCTAGAAAGGGAACATTACACTACTTGTTGTAACCAAATAATCCCTCCATGAATTCTATCCCTAGCTGTGATAGAATTCAGAATTTCATTGTTCTGAAAATGTGCTGACTGAAAAGGCTGGAGTTGCTTTGATAAACTGCTTAAAGTTGAGTAAGCTGTTTAAGTGTTTCTCTCACTTTTTAATTCTGCACAGTTAAAATAATGTTTTCTATTTGGATCTATGTATTTATTTATTCAGACATAGATTTCTAGTTTCTTTTGAGATATAGTTTTCTGCTTGATGACCAATTATTTAATGTCTTGAATTAAAAAAAGCTTTGCTTGTTTAACTTGTCAAGTTTTTATCCAACTAAAGCTGATATTACACCAACATGGATTTTAGTTGGCCTGAAAATATAGCCTGAAAGGTTTAAATATGGGTTAGCAGTAAACAGAAAATTGTGTAGAACAGACAATCTTGTATTTGTTATTCTGGCAGCCTTTCCATGCTGTCTAGTGAATGGCGAAAAAAAAAAAAAAGGAAATCACTCCAACCTTTTCAGATATCTCCTTTCCCTTTTAGCAAGAAAACAGGTGGTCCTCTGAGGTACAGTAACAGGAAAGAATGAGAAAGCATGAGAAGTAAAGCACAAGGTAAACGCTGATGATCAGAAGAAAAAGGTCTCCCTTTCATCGTGCTAGGATCCAATCTAATTCTGACTTAGCACCAATCAAAGTCTATTACCAGAGAAGCTCCTTCATTTGTTTGTCCATATTCAGCACCTGATGAACAGTATGGAAGATGCACAGAATTCAGTTGTTTCAGCTGAATAGGATACAGATAAACATATGAGAACCCTCACTCAGGGGAACATGAGAATCAAACAGTGACACAAACATGCACACAAGTCAGTAAGAGGTAACTACTGCATTTTTGGACGGAGTCACACTGTGAGTTCTTATGCATATTCTAGTTATCCGAGGAGATGAAAATACATCACACACATACATACTTTCTTCCGTCTCTGATTACCAAAAATAATTAATGTATCCTTCATTTAGTCAGAAAGCCTACATGAAGAAAATGCAATGAATTAAAATAAATATAAAAATTTTAAAGGAATATGAGCTCCAGGAGAATAGAAGTATTGCCAGGGAAAGATAATGTCAGGCACAGGGAGGGAGGGTGTCTGGTGCCAAGCAAAGCCGAGGGCTGTGCAATCACCTCTATCAGTGCTCTATCAGTGTCTACACTCCAGCCAAATCCAGAGAAAACAAGGAGTCAAAGATTCAGGTCAATAAGCTTATAGGCGATTTGCACAAACAGCTCCTGCAGCAAGGTAAAAAACAAAGTCATATTGGCTTTTCTTTTTTATTCCTTCTCTTTGAACTCCTTGGTCCAAACACACCCTGGAAATGTCAGTGTTATATGCAAGAATTTAAAGAGCTGAGCTTCTTAATCCCGTTAAGAAATAAGAACAAAGTTGCCTGTAAAGATCTCCTCATTGAGCTCAAAGTGATTATGGTATAGCTGCCTTGTACTGATCCTACCTCCACTTGCTATAGCAAAAGAGTTAGAAATTTGTCATGAAATCCATTACTGAAAAGGAAAGAAACATTATTGATTAAGAGGTTTCTGGTTAAAAAGAGGAACAACAACAAAAAAAGAGGCAAACAAGAAAAAAATGGCATAAATCTACTTTTTGATCCAGAAACAGAAAATAGCAAGCATATTGTTAATTATTATGTGTCTAACATGAAAGAAGCAAAGAATATTTACACAGATGTACACAGGCATACACACAGACTCAAAGTCATACTCAGAGGAAAAAGGGACACACTGAAATAATTTTCAGGGTGTTAGGAGTTTGGCTGGTATTATAGATGATAACATGATAGCTTTGCACATGAAGTATGAAGGGAAAGATTAATACACGGACGAACTTAGCTTTGTATATGCTTTCTTATATGAGGAATCACACTGCAGCTGTTTCCCTGAATCTCAAGCCTGGCTGCACAATCAGGTCACATGGTTTAACATAAAAAATTCCAGTCCTAAGCTGCTTTGGCAGGCTAGTGACAAAATACTGTACATGAGCAGAAAACTTGGTTCAGGTTCTGAGCTCATTGCCTTGTGCCCAAGGAGAATACAAGAATATAGCAGCAGGTATGCACCCATTATGCAGGCCATAAATTCCTGGAGTCCTCTTCTGACTTACTTAAAACTGTATATGAATTTCAGACTGCACCAGATTCCCCTCATCCCCCTCTTCACTCACAAATAACCAATGTATCAGGAACTGCAACCACACATCAACTGGCTAAGACATACATCACTACAGGCATACCTAGCATTCATGCTATGGATTCTAAAAGCATTGCATCATGAAACATTCAGTCTTCATCCCACCTCATGTATACCCCATATCTTCCTATGTCACCAACTGAAGCACAGTTTGTTTGTGCTGGAAAGCAGAAGCCATTTGCTTTCCAATCTACCACCAGCAGTGTTAAGGCCACTGAATCTCCTTCCACTGAGGCCTGGTGCCAATGCTGCCTCGTGATGAAGTAATATGGAAAGCCTACAACATGAGGATCAAGAGCAACAGCTGTGCTATAAGCAAAGAACAGGAGAATTTGACAAAATTGTCCTGGGAAGCATGACAGCAAGAAATGGACCTGCCCTCTTTCTCTGATTATTAGGTATGTATGTTCCTTCAGCTGCCTCTTTCTCCTGGCAAAAGTCCCCCATTTTCTCTCTTGATTATAGACCTCCTCTATTTGCTTCTCCTGCCTCTTCTCTGAACTCAGCTTTTTAACTGTCTACTAATTTCAAGTGATGTCTTTCATTGCTTAGGATAACTTTCCCTTTGAAAGTGAATCCCTCATTGAACACTTCTCCTAGGAAGCTCACAAGGAACTGCAATTTGTTTAGCCAATTCCCACCTCTATGAAGTAGCCAAGGCTCCTATTCTCCTTCCTCTCTACAGAGAAGAAAAGGTGTCACCACCATATGAGTATGGCAAACAGACCAGAGTACTTTTTTTATTTTTCCTGAGGGTATCTAGGCAGGATGACAGCAATCAGTGACTACAAAGCCAAAGATAAACTACTTCACATCTCAGAAGAGCTTTATTAAGTACTTTGCTTTTCATCCCACCACCTTCAATTTGGTCTTTGCATTGTTCTGCCATTCGTGCCCCCTCCTTCTATCTGCCCTTCTGAAATTATTAGCCCCATCACGCCTCCAGCTCACTACTTCTCTTGTCTCTGTTAGCATTACCTCATTTTCTTATTCCAACCTGTAACAGACAAAATTTAATCTGTATGTACTATCTCCTAGCTTCCAAAGTAGGTTTTCAGCCATCTAGTCTATCACTCCTCTGCATGGAAGACAGGCCCTTTCCTTATTCCGAATGTTTAAATACTGTCATTTATCTAATAAATCTTCTAGATCTGAATTTAATTTAAATTATTCTTAGTCTGATACAGACTCTTGATTCCAGATACTCAATATCTGGACATTAAAAAAAAAAAAAAAAAAAAAAAAAAATAATTAGTGAGGGAGATTCCAGACTAATACAGGCTTTGTGTAGACAGAATTATCAGATACTCTTTTTATTGGCAGTACATCAGTTTGTAGTAACTAAGCATAAACAGCAATTTTTGAAGGCTGTTTTCAAACTGAAAAAATGTAATGCACTATCACCAAGGCTACCTTCTACCAAGTTTTTTGTTTCTACTCCAAAGATAGAGACCGGTGCAGCTTTGCAGTAGAAGACCACTATGACTATGTTATTATTGCTGCTTCCAAAATATTTCCTTTCCCCTGATCGCACTGTCAAAACTGCAAACAAATCAAAGTTCACTGCCATCTATTATGAGGCTCTTCATCCAAAAGGCTAAAAAAAATAGAGTTGGAAGCTTAAAACAATCCCTGGCAAATACTAGGTCAGTCGTTTCCATTCTAGCTTTGAATATTTACATGCTTAAAAATTGTTCACCTCTTCACATTTGAGTGTAAAGGAGGACTACATAGGAATGCAGCAAAGGTAATTGTGGATTTGTGGTAAGACAGAACTATGGAAGAGGAGAAATTTTCCAGATTCCTTGTTGCAAAAGCCATTAATGAGCAAAAGAAGAAGGGAAAAGTAATATCCAAAAGTCAAAATTTTGAAACCTGAGAACAGTTGTAAAATGACATGTAGCTCAATCAATGTGATTAATTTGCTTCACACTTTGCCGAGGCTTTCGCCTCCACCTTCTAATTCTGGCAACTATTCTGCTGAATCTATCTCACAAACCCAAATTAATAAGGTGGGAATGACAAGTATGGCTTTATAAAGGTTAGCTGTTTGCAATTTAGAGAGTAAGAGACTGCTCTCTGCTTATAATACAATCAGGCACAGCTTGACAGTAAAATCTCTTTAGTCAAGAAGCCAAAGTTACTGAGTTGGAAACCTGTACGTTCCCTACTTTCATTCCTCTGAATGAATTGTGAGTTCAGTAAATTTCTGCCTTCTGTGGCTAGTCTGCATAGTTAAAAGCCTCTGGGTTTAGGTGATACTTGAAATTACATAGTACAAAAAGCATACAATGGATAGAGTCCCACAAACAGCTCCTCCCCAACAGCTATGCCACTTGTTCCCCATGCCCCCACGTTCCCCATGTTCCCCATTCCCTATTTCTTACAGGAAGCCCCATTTGTCCTCTTGTTTTGAGTCAGCTAGGAAGAAACCCCAGGGGAGGGAAACAGGGAGAGAGATATTTATATCCAAGAAAATACCTTTACTTTCTAGAACCTTTAATGGAAAACACAGGTGACCTCATGGTAATGACACTTAAGATGTGTCCCTGAAGCAGCAGGACATTCAATGGAAGTTGAGACATTAATAAAAACCAGCACATCTCTACTCTATCCCATTCCATCCTTTTCCAGGGATATTCTCAACTTCCTTCAAAGTGGGACGTTCTGTCACACTTCCTCTGCTGGAGGTAGATTGGGGTTTTATGTGCCCCTTGATCCTTAGAAATTTCCTTTCCAACTTTTCTTCTGTGGAAGTTGCACTGGAGAGGCTTAAGATTCTTTTCTAACTACAGCACATTTGGAAAAAGGACTGCTGAGAATTCAGAAGGTATTTAGCTTGAAGAATCAGCAGATGTTTTTAACAAAACATATGATAATCAAGATTCAGATTTAAATGTATTCCCACTTGATTCTGATCTTTAATACAATGGTCTGGATTCATCATTTTCACAGAAAGATGTGTTTATTAAAGAGAAGATCCAAGATAACTTGAAATTCAATGTGAATTCACAATATGTTTTGCAATTAAAAAAAAATCACACTTTTTTTCCTTGATTTCACCACAACCATATATTTGCCATTGGTGGGCCCAGGAAATGCAGTGAGAAGTAAAGAGAGATAACGAAATCAAACTGATATGCTATGAACTGACACTAGTGCATAGTCTTCCACCACTGACAGAAGGAATTCAAGAGACTCCAATATAACAACCATGCACATGGTGGTTTAAATATTTATTTATTCATGCCAATAGTAGGACCAGTACCTTTTTCCAGCTAAGGAAAATAGTGCCTGAAAGGCATGTGAACAAGTGAACACAAAGTAATAGTAGTACTTGTTCACATCACAGTTATAACAGTACTAAATTCTCTCTATTTGTAAAGCATTTCTGTCCATAATCTGTTCTCTCCTCGCAGTAAGGTTTGTAGCAGGTGAACTCTTAACTATTGACTAGTCTGTTTTGATCTCTTAGGTTGATTTATTAAGTTCAAGAACCTATGGTGCAAAAGTAAATAATTTTGTTAAAAGTATGTAAGCTACATAGAGGACGTAGAAAATCGTTGTGCCTTCCCCACTGAAGACTCTGGAGGAAGACCTAATATTCTGCAGTCAGAACACTGGACTCTTCCAACAGATTTCTTCGACTTCGACCAAAACAGATGAAAATAACACAAAACCAGAAGCATATCAAGCTATCATGAAAAAACATATTTCAGTATCTGGGAAAGAACAGAAAGACAGAGAAATCATCAATATCCAAATGCCTGAGGGGTTAGTGGACTAACAGAAGAACACCACCACAACTCCAGCTATTTGATAGGCAGCCTTACCTGCAGAAGACAAACAATAATCAAGTGGAAATCTGACAGGAAGAAGGTTAATTCAATGCTTGAAATAACAGTACACAGCAGTGAGTTTTTTCTGTGAGTTGAATGGGGCAGCACAACCTTGCAGACTGAATACTGGGTAAGAATGAATTGGTGTGACTTATGCTAAAATACCTCTATCTTCAATAATTTGCAAGCAACAAATGCACCAAAAAGGTATCTGCAACTTCAAAAGTTATCCCTCCACAAATCACTAGTTTTCTACCATACATAATAAGTTCTATAATAATCTCTATTTTAATCCTAGAATCTACAGACACAATCTGTTTTTCTTGCAATGTTTCCTAGGCAGAGCACTATCCCTAAGCAATGAACAGACATGCTGCATTACTAGCTTCGGATCTGCTGATAATTGACTTCTGAGGACTGTTCTTTACAGTTCAATATGGAGAAAATAACTCTCGAAGGAAAACATTAAAGGCGAGACAATTCACATACCTGAAAAGTGTCTTTCAACACATTTAAATATTTACCCCTTACTAGACTTAACTCCATGAGTGACTCTTCTCCCCATTTAGGTACTGTATTAATAGGGCTTTTTGTAGATTATAAACCAAAAAATCTTTTTGACCAATTGGACACATTTTGGCCAGTATTCTCTCAAGAGGTTGGCTACAATGATTACCTTTATTACAAAAGTATTCCACTTCTTCACAGCTCAGATTTTCAGGCTCAAACTCTGCAGAAAAGCTTTCCTCCAATGGAAAGTCTTCTTTCGAGATAGTATCATTTTCCTCAGACAGGCACTCTTCTTCTTCATCCTCAGTGGCATCTTCAAGGGGCCCTTTAAAAAGAATCAGGAACACTGTGGCAAAACCATCTAAAAGGACAATGTGAAATAAAACCTTAGTGAACTTATAACTGGAGTTCTCTAGCTAGTTTTTCCTTCCACAGCTGTGTTCAGCATTTATTAGAATTGGACAAATAACATTTTATGGAAATCAAAATTGAAAGTGACTTTTCCTGATGACTTCAGAATATGCAAAATGTCATTAATAATATGTATTAATAATAATTGCACATAGGGGGTTTTCATTATTCATTGGGCTCTAGTAGTAAAACACAGTTTTAACAGCGGAAATCAAAGCTATATTTGTAAAACCACATAAACAGTGAAGAGCCTTCTCTTGTTTGTTAGTGATTGTTTTGATGCTGAATTACAGTACTTAAAATGTTCCTTTTACAGGCTTTGTTAATCAAATTAAAACTACTGACAACAGTGAAATACTACAAAGGTATTAAGAGTACAAACTTCAGCTTATTCTGCTATTTTGCTTCAAGCAGCCCCTGATGGTATCCGTAATCTTTTATTTGCCAGACTCTTTAGTGAACTCCCAGCCAATGGGCAGGACTCAGACAGACTATCCACTCATTTCACAGAGGGCAAACAAATGTTGTGGTAAACTATCAGCCAAGGGCTACAGAAACATAAACCAGTTACAGAAGCAGGGTATGAGTTGGAATTTGAAAGGGCAGCCTGAGATCTTTGACTTTTCTTCTAATTACCTAGACATAGTATTGCTACAGATCCTCTCAAAGAGCCAATGCCAGACAGACACAACACAAAACACCAAGGTTACTGATTGTCATGTACACAAAAATTAAAATTTCTTCTTTCTTAAATATACACACTTCAAAATCATTGGTTAATAGTAACTATTTGCTAAAGACATCTCTTGTGCAGGGTATAGAATTTTACCCTAGATTTAAATAGAGATTTGAAATGACTGAACATATTTTAATTTAACTAAGATTTTATTAAATGTCGGTATGTTTCAAAATCCATCTTAAGACTGGATTTCAAAGGAGAGATTTCATTATACATGGTTGAGGCTTGAAAAAATTACATATTTCACTCTCCAATGAAAGCACAGTCTCATTTATAATTGACTGAGTATTTCTTCTTCAAAATGAAAGCGAGCTAGCTAATGAAAAAAAATGTGATTTGTATTTATATGATAGTTTTACAGTATTAAATACACTATTCCTATATAATCTATCATGCTGAGATACAATACATAAATGATTGTGTTGTGTTCGATGAAAAGGAAGGAATAAATTTTTAAAGAAATCAAATATTGACTACAGTCTAATTTTATGTAATTTATTACAAACCATTGACTACCTACATTTATTAAAACAGCAAAATTCACTTTAGGCTAGGTTGTGTAATTCTTGCTTCAGAGGAATATGATGGTTACTTTTTATTGAAATTGATTGAGATTCCCAGCTGGGATTCCATAAATTAATATAGCTTACTATCTTTCATGGAAATATGACTCTCTGTGCCAGCTGAGAATCTGACCAAATGAACCCACTTTTGTGGTCACACACTCGCCAACGCTAGCTGTCATTCAGCAATATAGCTCCTAAAATAAGGGGCTATTATTATGGCTGAAGAAATAAAGATTCTCACTATCAAAGTATCCATTACTGTTAATTGCACCTTCCAGCCACGCTGGGAAAAAATCCAGCAACTGCATATGCACAGGGAATGAAGAGTGGCTATCGCACGGTACGGAACAGAGAACAAAGCACACGCTGGAGCAGAGCGCTGCAGCTGAACATGGGCAGCCCAGGCACCTCACGTGTGTCCAGGTTCATGGCAGAAATGAAAGAACAAGGGGTTCTGCACAAATCATCAGAAATACTGTTCAGATTTCATAATATTATTACAACGTGATATCGTCTGTAGAGTCATTGGTGTGCTCTCCTAGTAAGATCTGGATAAATAAACTAGGATGGAAAAACACAATGAAACAAAAAATATGCTATTTTAGGGAAATGTAAATTTTTGCCACACAGATAAAGATGGATAAATACCATGTTTTGCATTATTTCAAATGAAGCTATATGCCCTTAAAAATTTTCCATATATTTTAAATTTGGGGGAAAAATTTAAACTTCAGCCAACATTTCAGTGAAAGTCGATTTCCTGCTGCATGACTGGTTCTTTGTCATTTGACTTTTTCAAATGTGTCTTGCAAAATCCAGCAAAAGCAGTTTATCTGCAAGTAATCCAATTGGTATGTGTACATGACATTTAGGTCTGTTTCTAGATGTTAAACCAGTTTGTTTGATCAGGTCACCAGTAAGCAATCAGCAAGCTAATCATCACTGTATGTTAATTAGGAAAAGAATAGAAATACAGTTGGTATGCTTTCATTTGCAGCACTCATGGAAACGTACGTTATGATTTCCATTGACACTTTCCAAGAAAGCAGAAGAAATACAATGTACATGCCAGTTCAAACCCCTGTAATTTTGTAGCTTGGGACTTTATTTTTTAAATGAGTCTCAGACTGAAAAGAATCTTGACTAATGCCACCACAGGTACATCCTAAGTATGATCATTTCCTAAAGTTACCTGTCTAAGCATTTGCAAGCAGAAACTTAATGCAGTCACATCCAGAGGAGATCAGAAGTATGCATGCATCTGCAAGGGGCTTTGCCTTGTGTGTGCCAGCCCAAACACAAAACCCAGCGATGTTTATCCAGGAGTGCACACATGGGCACGCATCAGAGCTTTACGTAACAGTTCACCTCAGGGGCTGACATCAGAGGCTGTGCTTCAAACACCAGCATGAATTTTGTTGAAGTTGAAGATATGTGCATAAATTATTTTTCTAGGTTTCAGGCAGCTGCTGCCTTGTCTAATTCACCCAACTAGAACTTGATCCTTGGGACAAATTCTGTCTTATGCATGTTGAGCCATCTTTCATTTTTTTAATGTTCAAATAGATTCAGCTCATGCCCAGAGCTATGAACTGATAACTTTAGCTAAAGAGTAAGGCGTTGTTCAACACGAGTAAGACCAACCCATATGAATAAGATCAAAATTAAGTATTTCTCAGTTTCATGGGAACTCAAAATCGATGCCAAATTTCTGTGGCCATTTTTAATTATCACTCAAACAAACAGTGGCTTAAAGAAAAGAGTAAAATCCAAACTCCATTAATAGGAAGAACAAATAGATTAGTTTCTCTGTTCTTGACTAGTTCATATAATTACTTGCACATAAACAGAAAATAAATAAAAATAAATTTTCAGAATCTCAAAATAAAGATTACATGGAACTACATATTCTTGACAAATGCAAACACATTACCTATGCATGCTTATGTTTGCCTAGTTTGGACATGTGCTTCGAAAAAAATCTTACCTGTACCAGCAAATCAAGTCAGCTAGAGAACTAAGAATTTATCTGGTTCAAAAGGTTTCAAAAAAGTTTCAAAGTTTACTAGCTCCTCTATCTAGGGAACAAAAGCTGCACAAAAGCTATGCAACTTCTTCCTTGATTTAAAATACTTAAAAATACAGAGTCATAGAGACAAAAATAAATAAGGCTTTAAAAAGAATAGAGTTTCTTTCAACCGTTTTCTCTGATAATGCTTTTTTCCCACAGTTGTTATTATGTTGATATATTACCTTCAAGAGTCAGAATACAGGTTAATCAGTTACTTTAGTACCACACTTTTCTTTCTGCATTTATTTTAAATTGTTGGCTTAATTTAATAGTATTACATCCATTACTTATACTAATCATGTTGAGTACCTATGGCATAAAATGTACGATGTTGGCTTTTATTTCAACTGGACCAGAGTTAAGGTTCTATCCCGTTCTGATGAAAAATCCTTTTCAATAACTGCTGATTAAGTGTGACCATACAAGCAATGACCACAATGACATAGCAATGCAAATCCAAAAATTTCTACTACTGAAATTTATCTGAGTGTCACATTCCCAGAGCAACAACATAAGTGATCCGACAGTAAACAGCTCTGACATATGACTAGACTCTTTAATAATTAAAGCAGTAAAATTTCACACTTAAGCAGTTAAGGAATTTAGATGAATAGTTAATTGCAGAGATAGTTTAGATGTTTGCCTTCTCATTTCAGCAATTCTTCTCCTATTAGCAGTTTGTAAAAGCATGTGATGTAATCTAAGGAGAGTTGATTCTGAAATGCTTCAGATTAGCTAGGTACATGACAAACAGTTAAGAATTCCCAATCACACTGGGTGAAAACTCCATTTCTGATTTTAAATAGGGGTACTGAAGGCAGATTAAGTCTCCTTTGATTCATTATGGATTTTGCATGAAGCCCTGAAAAAAACTGTTTCCTTTATAAAACAAGCAAATACTTGTGTTGTACACAACAGAAGATTTTGAGGGGTTGAGTAATTTACTAACTCACTTGGTACTTACTCCAATTCATGAGTATTTATTGATATAAACACAATCTCAAATCTTTTCGCAAATAGCACAGATAAACAAGAGGCAGTAAAAAAACAGCACAATTAATAACAGCAACGAAGGAGTCAACATGGCAGAAATCTGTATGGCTTAGTGGACACAGGAGTCCACTTCGAAAAACCACCACATATAATTTGATACAAATAACAGTATCTGCTGAGGAGTGGCTGACGAGTGAGCTGCATGTGCCTTCATGGAGAAAATTACTTCTGATTGAGGCCACTTGCCAGCACAGTGTGGAGAAATCTGAACTGTGCTCCCTAATTTGTACCAGATTTACAGACACTCAAGGATGTATTTTTTAGCAATGTTAATGTATTAAATGCTAAATAAGTATTCCTGAAATATCATATACTGTAATATAAATGCAGACATATAGATGCAAGCACACAAAGACAGCTAGCTAAGTGACAATCTTTATAAGTGAGTAACAGATCCTAACTCAGCACTTGAAAAGAAAGGCTACTTAAGCAAAACAAAACAAACACTGTAAGAATTTTACTAGCTTGTAAAAGTGTGAGAATATACCACCAACAAAGGATTTGCATTCACTTAACAACAGATGCTTTTGTTACAATAAACACTCCTCTGAACACAAATTTGAGCATAAGACCCTTTGAGTGCATTAGTTCTGATACATCAATGCTTGACTCCAGTTTTATGGTACTATAACTGTAATGAAATAATTGAAATCCAATAACATTGAACTGGTAAGTTCTGTAATAATTTCTCATAGTCAAATTCATCAGACTTCTCCCTAATGAAACCACTTAAACACAAGCT
The DNA here is from genome assembly GCA_038380795.1 of Pyrocephalus nanus. Lineage (NCBI taxonomy): Eukaryota > Metazoa > Chordata > Aves > Passeriformes > Tyrannidae > Pyrocephalus > Pyrocephalus nanus. The sequence goes on along the minus strand of CM076261.1, from coordinate 77,929,523 downwards.
CAAATTAAGCAGGTGCTTATATGCTTTCTCATCCAGTGTTTTGCACTTAAATGCATGTATCCTGTGGTAGGGAAGTATCACTGAAATAATTATCTCATGAAAATGTGAAGTGGTTAGTTTCCTCTCACCGACCAATATCCTCCTACGTTCCCAGAGCAGTAGCATAAATCAGTGCAAATTAAGAATGCTTCAGAAAGCCTACAATGCTTGACAGTGAGTGGCTGGGGAGAGGTTAATGAGTATAATTAGTAGTAGTAGCATTAAATAGCAAGAACTCTGATAAATCGGAGGCCTGAAATTCCCCGGATCTACATCAGACATTTTGCATGTTCTGTGGGATCCATTCAGTATTTTCTAGGAAAACATGCTGCCACACACAGATTATCCTTAGCTTATGGTAAGACCTAAGTATGTGATGCTCTCTGATTACAGAGGGAAAAGCTTCAGAAAAATCAATCCATTTGTCTCCTGTTTCAACAAGAACATTTTATTCTAAGTATAAACAATTACATATGAAAACCAGCTGTGAATTTTATTAATTCACATTGTTGGGAAATTCAATCAGGAATACCAAAAATACAATAGAGGGTTCAATTTATTTCATTTTAACTAGGCAATGGGAGTGAAGACACCATACAGTAGTTCAGAGTTCTCTTTCTCTTGGGAAGTTTTCTATACAAGATTTCCTAGTGACTTCTCCCATGTTCCAGTTAACTCAAAGGAGTGGTTGTCTCCAATGACTTTGCTTTTACAACATCCTGGAGATAAATCTAACAGTGATCTGAACAATCCTAGCTTCTTCTTTTGAAGAAGAAATTTTTGCATGACACTACCTAAAATATACTCCCAAGTTCCTTGTTGGGAACCTGATTTTCTTGGGTTTTGTAAAATTTTTGAAAAGTCCCTCCTCAGATATTTCAGACCCTATATGTTCAACCATGGCTGAACATGGTATGGACTGATATAAGAAGGGAGATAAATATATGCTATAGCAATCAGAATAAATTTTCAATATCTGTCAAGGACAAGGACTGCTAGACACTGTCAGAACTAATCCTGAGATGATCCATACTCTCCTGAGAAGGAGAACCTCCGACTAGAAGTAACTAGATAAATAAGAGAAATGGAAGTACACAAGTCTGCAGCTAATACCATAGATGATAATAAAGGAAAATGGCAATAGAAATTCTTCTGTTGAACTAGTTGCTCCCCCAACAACCTGACACCATGACTGTCCATGCTACTTTTCCCTTGTGACTTTTGGTCAATAGTGATTCAAATATTCAATTTTCATAGTAAAAAATATTGCCTCTCACTTCCTTCTTTTGAGAACTGCAAATTTTTTAATCACACTATTCCCTGAGAACAGAGAGAAAAACAGCAAGAGAAGAGTCTGAAGATTTTTATGATAGACATTAAATGGCTATATCTAAGCTTGAGAAACTGACCAATTTTAAAGCAGGAATAGCTTTAAAATAAAGCTACTGCCAGTAGGTGACTGAAGAGCAACTTCAGTCTAGAAGTTTTCTAAATCAGTTTAGAAAAAAAACACTTAAACAATTTCTTACGGTCAATATTTGTCAAACCACTCCCACTTTTGCTGAAATGCTTCCCTCATCCGTCCCTTGAGTTTTCTACTTAGATTAATTAAGTTGTTTTTGTCATTCCTATTCTGTTTTGAGACCTACTCTGGAGATGTAATGTTGCCTGTGCACACCAAACCTCTCCAGCCTGTTATGCAAACTGGCTGAACTTCATAACTTTTGTCCAGATTGCTTCAATTTGTGACCAACTCCTTACATCTTCATTTTGTCACCCAAGCAGAATGAACCATTTCTCATTTGCAAACTGGGAGAAACTTTATGACCATGATTCAACAATACACTTAATAGAAAGAATGGAAAAGAAATGCTCTTTGGACACTATAAATCTATACCAACCTGATATACTTGAGCTTCACAACAAGAAAAAAAAGTACAAAAGTATAATTCTGTAGAAAAAAAAATTAAAAAATAGTTATTTTTAAACACCTAAGTTCTTCCTGCAGCCACTCACTTTTAACATAACTTGCATCAGGGGATCTGGTAGGAAGGAAACATTTTTATTAATTTTCCCCTTATCTGTAAGAAGAATGCTGATTTTTTTTTTTTCATTTACGTTTCTTGCCTGCAGGTAGTAGACCAAGAAAATCATATAGCAGAAATTTTTTCTTTTGATTAATTTCTTTCCATGTGTTATGTTATTTCTTATATATAATTGATTTCAGGTTTTGCTCGTAGCTGTACATCTTTTTTATATCTGTACCTACTGCTTTCCTTCAATCAAGAAAGTTGAAGGAAATTACCTGAATTTTGTTAAGTTTATTAAAAAAGAGCTCTGTGAATATTTAAATTGAGTTTTGAAATGGTAATACAAGGAAGATATTAGAGAATTTTAATAGTAGGTTCAATTTGACCCACAGACTATTGAAGAAAGGGTCAAATTTTATTCAAATGATTTCTTTATGGAAAAAAATATGAACACTTTGATTTTAATAAAGTAGATTAATATTCTTCACTGCTAGGTCTTTTGGCACTTCAGTGCATGACAGCATTAACTGTGCTTGTACATAAACTTTTCAAAGACCTTTAAATGTTCCAGTAATTTTGAACTTCACTTTCATTTATCCCCTTGTCTTCTTTTCTCTTACCATTATCCTGGAGGCCACAGCAAAATTGACAGTGCCTATGGTCAGTCTGCTCTTAGAGCCAAGGCCAGAATATTTCCAATTAATAAAGGTGAAATGATGAAAAAGTGACCATTGAGAAAATACTTAGGGACATATAAATTTCAAAAAATAGAATGCAAGTGTGCACAGAACATGAGCTGCAAGACCTTTGTAGTTAAGTATCAGACCTCAGTTTTCAAGCAGGGCCTCATGCCAAAACACGTCTTAATTCTACCTACACTCGTAACAGCTTCACAGCAGATGCTCCACAGCAGATGTTGTTCTGGGAATTTCTGGTGATACAAGAGGAGAAGGACAGAGGTGACAAGCATTGGGCCTCAGCATCCTACTAAATTCACAGCAGCAACACAGAACTGCCAGAGTACCACACTACACCAACCTTTCTGAAGGGAATTTTTAACTGAAGCCTGAAAAGCAAACAGGACATTCACAGATGAATTTGTGATCCTTTTACATAACTTTCCATATTGGGAATTTTGCAATGGCAGTTTATCAGTAGTTTTCTTAATTTTAACAGGGTTAACAAGGAAAATGTTCTGTTTCCTTGTGCAGAAATGTTATCCTTGAAATATTTTTCCCTGAATTATGATGTATTTTGCAGGTTTGGGGTTTTTTTGCAGTATGATTCTGCTAACTTCTATAAAATAATTTTTGAAATTACTAGAAATCTAATTTGATAATATAATTTGCCCCATAATACACAGCTACCACTGATGCAAATATTATCCAGTCCCAGTGGATTCTTTAAGCTAGATAAGTATGATGATAATGTTTAAATTTACAAAGTTAAAAAAAGAATTAAATATTCCTACACTATGTAAGAAGATGGCTTCTTAATCCTGTGACGTTTCATAAGATTATATGCATTTATGTAATAAAAGTGCAACTATTTCATGATTCAGATGTCTATGAGAAGTGTTATTTATTTTTATATCTAAGCGTATAAAAATATATAATATATATTTTGAATTTTTTTAAAATGTGTTGATATTGTTTTCTACAGGTAAGGTATTTTAAGTTTTGATATTTACCTTTCTAATAAAGGAAAAACCCTCATCTTGCATCTTACAAAAAAGGATATAAAAATTAAAGGTGGAATTTTAGGAACATACTCAAGACTCTCTTTTCACTTCACTACCATAGGGTTTGGGGTTTTTTTAACTCAAGAAAACAGAGAAGAGACACATCTACACAAACTAGTCAACACCTCTTATACAAGGTCTATGGTATGCTGCTCTAAACAGTCCACGGAAATCCTCTGAGGATTCAGGATCCAGCAATTTTCAGTGAATCCTTTCCTCCAGTCATAGCAAACTGTGGTACTGGTAAGATTTCATGTCCTAACCTCACCATTCAGGGTCTCAAACACGTAGGTAACACGCTACCTGTTACTCGGGACACCTTCCTCTATAGCCTATCTCCTTCATCACAGACTGCTACAGCCAAGCAGTTTCAAACACCATACCCCAAATAGGATGAATTTTATCTTAGACATGGCCAAGTGATGCTCGGAGCTGAAAGCTTTTCAGAGCCATGAAGGCAGCAAAAGTTCTCTCTGCTTCCAGCTCCACTGCTGCCCCTACTCCAAACACAGGACTTCACTGGCAATCACATGAGCAGTGAGTGACACATACTGGTATTTGCTGATCACTGTTCTCACTCACCTGCTGGAGGGAAAAATGTGATGCAAGTAGGAGCACTTTGAAGCCACTAATGATGCTGCTGCAGTATATTTAATGGCCAGCATGTTAGCTACGATGAAAGAGGAAGCTCACATCAAGTACATTAGGGGATCAGAGGAATACATACTCATTACTCACTGCAATTTTACATCCCCAGTTTCAAGACAAAATACTCACATTTTTCTCCCACTGCAAATAGACACTATACTGGTATATAAAATTAAGGGGTCTTTTTTCTTCTGTTTATTTAATATTTTCTAAGTTTGTATGTAGCTGCAGAATATTCCTGTTCATCATTTTCTCGGATGGAAACTGGTCTCTCATCTCTATACATCATCATGCAATTAAATCAAAAAGAAAAAAAAAAAAAGGAATCTGGACTTTTCAGGTCCAGAAATCAGTAGCAAACTCATGATTTCTCTGTCAAGTTACTATTTCCCTTCATATTACTATTTCTTTTCTTTCCCCTGTCTTTCTAATATAAGTGAAACAGAGAATACTGCAGAAAAATGAGCCCCTGAAAGACAGCCCAAATTCAAATTCTAGTAACATGATCAAAGCTACCAAGATTGTATGTAGAATTCAGTGCCAGTTTGAGTTAGACCTCAGTAAAAAGTCAGCACACCTAAAATGATGCATATCACAGTGACACAGTTAAATGAAAAATCTGAGGCCCCACTGCATAGAAACGTTAATGCATAGTTTCTTTTCTGTGGATATTCACATCTCATTTTGCCCACTACACTTTCGAGTATGATTAGTTACAGTAACAGTTGGTGTAGTTTACAATGATGCAACATAAGGGTGAAATGTATTGTTTGTTTGTTTGTTTGTTTTTAAGATTCTTCAAAGAATAACAGTATAACAACATTTATTGTGTTAACTGAAAATAAAATGGACACCATGGAAAAACTCTAACTTATCACATCTCAGGAATACCTAGTATAATGACAGCATAGTCTAGGTCACTTTTATGATAGGATTTATTGAAAAATAGCAACATATATAGGTAATTTAAAGTCCTACACCTTCATGTATTTAAACCCTAAAATACAAATAAGCAAACTATATCTTTTAAAATAAACTAGAATTGCATGTTGCAATGCACTTGAGTTCTTTAATATCCCTACTCAACTTTTACCTACTTTAATTTGATTCCTCACTGATTGGAATTGCAAGATTGCACAAAATACATTGTGTGTCCCCTAGAGTTGGCATAACCTGCTGGTTTTCTGAGTTAATCACTAATTAATAATTTGAAAACACAAAGTCATTATGTCATTTCCAGACAATGAGCTTTTAAATGGTGCATGTTATGTCCTAGCCTTTTCAGTAAGAAAAAATAAGTTTTATTTCTCTGGAAACCAGATGGCTGGTAAGTGTTATTATGAGGCTATGCAAATCTCAAAGCAATAAGCATGAAATCAAAACAAGAATTCATTTTCCTCTTCTCTTATCATGATTGTTGTTTTGCTGAACCAACTTATGGAATAATACAACTCCTACAAATTAGGCCATTGGATGCTTTGGCAATGATGAGTTAGTAATCCATTCCCTCTTTCTTTTTCATTGGAAATAGGAGTTCTGGAAATATTCTTTACCCTATACTTTCAACCTTCCTCATATCTTGTTCTATATGCCAATCTTATTCCAGGCTTAGTCTTCTCAGTAAACTTACTCACTTGAAAAGTTTACTGGCTCTACTATTATTACAGTTTAATTATCAAAACATCCTTAACTGGCTTATGTTTTGGTTTAGGCAAGCTTTTTCCTTAGGAATAAAATCCAGAAGAGTTATTTGTTATTTTCTCTCACTTAAGGACTAAACACCTTCCCCTTCATGGAAGTGACAGTGTTACCCTATCACTAAAGCTCCATACTTTAAAGATTTTCAAAGTACAACCACCAATACAACCACATAACTTTGCAGCATCCAATTTTACAAAACTTGCAGAATATTCTGAAAAATCATAAATGGCTAAAGCTGACCAAAAAGAAACAAAGACACTAAATATGAAATATTGATTTCCAAATGGAATTGGCTTCTAAATATTTAGAAGTACCTTAACTGACAAAACATACACTTTTAAAACTTCCTGTGGACGTAAATATTTTGAAAAGGTCTGGTATAGGCCTATAAGACACTGTAAAAAAAAAAAAAAAAAAAAAAGGATGAGAATGTCATTCTAGATGTCTAAGTCCTACTTTTCATTCTTGTCCTTTTATTATTACTTGACATATTCATTGCTAATAAATTTTAGTATTGAATTTTATAATTTTGTATTTTAAATCCTTACATGTAGCATTTAATATTTATGGAAACATCTCAGTGTTCTTACATCATAATGTCTGTATTAACATGTTAAAACATTTCTAGCTACTATCACATTGTGTCATTTTATGAAGCAAATAAGAGCAGTGACAATTATGTAATACTGTTTTTGGTTTATCATGAAATAATGTCAAAATATGACTAAATGGCTAATCCACAAAAATAAATTGAAACTCTTTTCCTCAACAGACTTCTTGACAAATGTAGTTCCCTTTCACGAAAAAAATCATATTTGCAAAAGTATTTTCCAGTAAATAATTGCCCTTTTTTAAATCTCTTGCCATAGCTACTAACACATCTCCCTCATCTGAGTGACCCTGTCTGAACAGGGGGTTGGACAAGATGATTTCTAGCAGCCTCTTCCAATCTCAAGCATTCAGTGTATTCAGTATTAATATCAGGAGATGCTACACGTTTTCTTATACTACCTCATCAGGAGCCGGATATTCTCACATGCTTTTCAGTACTAGCACTTCCAACTGCAGCATCAAATAGACATAAAGGTAACAAACATAAGAAGAATATCCTTGAATTCCTCCAAAACTATCAAGTCAAGAACAAGTACTCTAGTGAGATTTTAACTAGACACAGAGCATTTGTAGCACTGAGGCAATAGTTCCAATGGATCCCTGACTGGAATCAACACTGCCTGCATTTGGGTCCTGGAAGGTTTGACTGTATTAGACAAGCTCTTCACTCCATTTTCCCTTTAGGTTTTACACTATAGTTTCATTTCTTCTGTCTGCTGGTGTTCTATGTTAAACTTGTGAAAAGTTGCACTGACACTCTTCACATGACATTCTTAATACACGCACAAGCACACGGTACGGTATGTTTAGCAATCACGCAAAATCCACTGCAGTATTTTGTTTAATGTTGCACACTGTATTCATAAAAGAATAATACTTAGGTAACTGAATTTGGTCTGAACTAGGTCAGGTAAATCATAGCATGCCAATGCTGACCTGGAAACACAGAAATTAACCTCTGGTACTGTTATCATACTTTGCCTATTTCAGTTTTGAAGATGAAGATGTTGCTTTTACACATCTTCCTTATAACAATTATTCCTTAATGGAAAAGAAGCCACTATAGCATTTTGCCTAATGTTCAATGAAGTATTCCTTTTCGGTTTCAATCCATTCCTCTTCATTATAACTCTTCTAAAGATTTTTTTTGATGTTTATACCTTCAAATACTAGAGCCACTTGTTATGACCCTTTAAATTATCACCTTACTAAAAGGCAAGTGTTCTTACAATTTAATCTTTCTCACATACTACAGTCTAAGAGTTACTCAGATATCTTACTGCTTGATCCTTTGAGCACCCTCCTCCATTTTTCCTTACATCTTCTGGTACTGAGGTGAGTAGAACTGAATATAGCACAAATTCTGCATATAGTTTCTGCTTCATAGGGATCAAAAGGAAGAAGACAGCAAACATTACATGAGATTGTCACACCTCAGAGAGTTCTGAAAAAAGAGAGGCAAACCACGGCATTTGCAGTACAAGTATCCAGGACTAAACTAGGGGTTAAAATGGATGTTATTCATTATAGACATAGAGACAATCAACTCAAAAGAGTTGTACTATTAAACAGTGTAAATTTCAAGACTGGTTTTTAAGAAAAGGTTTGAAATCAAAGTACAAAATATAATAGCAATATTGATAAAAATGGTCAGCCATGGTTAATAATACAGAATGAAATAGTAAAAACAGCTCACTGCACAGCTTTTCACAGGCTAAATAACAGTGTCATGCCATATGGTAAAAGCAGTTGTTCCAAAAATAATTAGATTTTCAAGATGGACCTGTTTATAGAAGAGATGTTACTAAAAAACAGAAGTATAAAACATTACAGTCTGCAATAATATGAAATGTTACCATGCATTACAATGTATTGTTACTCGTATGGGTGAAGATTGAGAAGAAGAACTGTGGTTTCTCCCCCAGTTCATGCCAAAGAACTTAAAACTATGTAAAAAGATTTGCATCATAATAAAACCAGATCATGGAATGGCAGGCTGAAGCTGATGTTCATTTTTACTGGTTAATATTTTTCTCTTACTCTTTTTTTCCCTTTCCTCTTTTCCTCTGCCCTCATTATCACTCAACTGCCATCAAAGACAGTGGTTCAATATGCTTTAATTTAAAATATTTTACAGTCAATTCATATATTATGATTATCAATAATATTAGATTACTATGTCAATATTATTGGAGAAACTATTGTTATCACGTCACTACCAACATGTAATTGCTATTTATTTAGCACAAGGCTGCCGGATACGTTTTTTTCTTTTTATGTACCCTTTTGAGGGTTTTCTTGATGTCCCAGCAAAAGAAACACTCAGGATTTTTTTCTCATTATCAATATCCAGGACTCAAATATCCTTAAGGGTTATTCTGTTGCCAGTTAATGTCCTCAGATGTCCTTCCAGTTTTCTCTGGCAAGCAACGTCAAATTTCAGGGAGCAGTATACAATGCAAACCAACATATTTGTGCCTTCACCAAAACAGGTAATACCAGATGAAGGAATTGGTTTTGGTTTTTAACTTGGAAAAAAAAAGGAACAGGGTGAGGGGGAAAGCAATTTGAAGCAGTCTTCAAAAAAAAAAAAAAAAAAAAAAAAAAAAAAAAAAAAAAAAAAGCATGCTTTCTTCCCTGTTGCCAGACTCTCTCATAGTGCTCTGTCCCTCACATGCTTTTTAGGTGCGTTTATGCCTAGAACATTTTGTGGGGCACAGCCTCCCCATTTTAAGATACAAACTTAAATATGCCACATTTTGTTTGAGCCTCAGAGTCAAGAGCATGGTAAGGGAGAAGAGTCTACTGCTGTTTGGCACTGCCAGGAAGGGGGCATTTTGGTCTAGACCACTATAACTATGCACATATATGCAAGATTAGTACCAAGAAAATATCATCTGTTATAATCAAATACATACAATACTGTTTTGGAGATCACACTGTATGGAACGAAGCTACACTGTGTAGTAGATTGATTGATTATTAATTTTTATTAATGTAATGAAAAATAAACTATTTTAATTTATAGTCTTTAGGAAACTTGTTTTCTAATGCTTTTATTGTGGTTATTTCTTTGCTCTGCTTATTACTGGTATAATCTACTACTCTAGAAGACTCAAAACTTTTGAGTTTTTCAAAATCATATGTAACTTATTCTTTATGGAAAAGACATGTAACACCAACACGTTTTTATGAATAATTTTGTCAAACTAGTTACATGAAAAGTAAGACGAAATGAATAATACTAGTAGAACAGAAAAAAAGTTAACTTCATATATATTTTGAGAAAAATGCAACAGAAACAAATATTTTAAAATTAAGCCCTATTATCTGACTGAAACAAAGCTATAGAGTAGGAATTGCAACATGAGAAATTCTTAAAAATATCTTCTTTGAACTAAACAGCAAAAAAGAGATCAGATTGATTTTTAAATATCTTGGAAAATTGTGTAGCTAAGTACTACTATGTCCTTACATGAGACTCAACTAAAGAAAACCACTTCTCTGCTTTTTAATAGCTGAGTTTTCTATAAAATCTTTTCAGAAGACTAACTGATAGGGGTGGTGGAGATGGGGGTTGTGAAGAAGAGGGAAACTTTTCACAAAAGTTTCATGGTTTTCAACACAATTTTACACAAAACAAGTTTTGTTAGAGGTCTACTAATCAGCAGTGCTAGTGCCAGCATTTGAAGTAATTTCTACACCCAGTCTAGAAGGTATTAAAAACTACAAAAACTAGTGATTTAGCAGATATATAGTTTCATTTCTATCTAACTTTCAGTGAAAATCACCAGAGAAATAAAAATATCTGGTGTTTATCCTAATTATCAAGATTCCTTCTCTTTGAAAAAGGCTGGAAGAGAACATTTTACACTTCTTGTTCTGATCAGTGTTAAACATGGCTATTTAAAATGCACTCAAAATAAAACTCAAAATATACACTCATATAATCAAACTGGCATCAAGAATCTATTCTGGCCTCAGAATCATCCAGAGAGGAGATCTGTTGTCAATCTAAATGACTTCTCAAAAGAAAACTACAGGCTTATCAACATGACTACTAATTAACCTGATAACTCCAGACTAAAATCATCTTCTTGTAAAGAATAGAAGATCTTCATCAACTTCCTTGGAATAAAAGCTTGGTTTAATACACAAGTAATGGGAGTATAAACAGAAATAATGTACATTCAGGTATGTAAGCACAGATAAGCCTCTTGACTGTCAAGGTTTTAGTTTGAAAATGGACAATATAAACCTCTCATTGCTGACTGTGGTTGTATATTGGGTTTGTGTGGCCAGGTTTTGGTAGCAGCTGGGATACAGGATGGCTTCTGTGAGAAGCTGGCAGAAGCTTCCCCCATGTCTGACAGAGCCAACGCCAGCCGGATGGATCCCCCGCTGGCCAAGGCTGAGCCAATCAGGAATGACAGTAATGCCCCTGTGACAACATATTTAGGAAGGAAAAAGAATTATTGCACAGGTTAAATTGCAACCAGAGAAGAGCAGAGTGAGAACATGTGAATAACTCTGCAGAAAAAAAAGGTCAGTGGAGGAGGGGGAGGAGGTGCTCCAGGCACTGGAGCTGAGGTTCTTCATCCCATGGAGAAGACCATGGTGAAGCAGCTGTGCCCCTGCAGCCCATGTAGGTCCACAGGGGTTCAGAGATTCACCTGCATCCTGTGGAGAAGACCCACACTGGAGCAGGTGGATGCCTGAAGGCAGCTGTAACCCCATGGGAGACAGTGTTGGAACAGAGTCCTGACATGGGGAGAGGAGCCCACACAGGAGCAGGTTTTCCTCAAAAGACTTGTGGTGCCGTGGGGGACCCATGGTGGAGCAGCCTGTGCTTGAAAGACTTCACCCCACAGTGGTGGGTAAGTGACCCATGCTCCACCATTTCATGCAGAACTGTTGCCTGTGGGATGGACTCACATGGAAAAAGTCCATGGAGAACTGTCTCCCATTGGAGGGGCCCCACACTGGAGCAAGCGAAGGACTCCTCTCTCTGAGCAGTGGCAGAAACAACCTGGAATGAACTGACCACAACCCCATTCCCACCTCCCTGTGCCACTGGGGAGGAGGAGGTAGAACCTGGGAAGGAGGGAGGGGTGAGGCGAAGGTGTTTTTAAGATTTATTTTACTCCCCATTATCCTGTTCTGATTCTGTTAGTAATAAATTTAATTAATATCCCCACTTTGAGTCTGTTTTGCCCATGACAGTAATCAGTGAGTGATCTCTCCCAGTCCTTATTTCAACTCATAAACCTTTCATTATATTTTCTCTCCTCTGTCCAGTTGCTGAGGGGAATGAGAGAACAGCTTTGGTGGGTACCTGGAGTCCAGACAGGGTCAATCCTCTACAAGTTGACTGTCATCAAAATCACAGACAAGAAGTCCAAAAGTAAATCAGTGCCTACCTATACTCAGTGCCTACCCGCTTCAACAATGACAAATATGACTATGATGAAGGTAGTCCCTGTGCTACAGCAAAGGGAAATAGGTCTCTGAAGTAAATAAATCCCTGTTGAATAGGCACTGAGAACTGTATGATAAAGTCTTGAGAGATACTGATCATACTTGTGTCTTCTGGCCGAAGATTTTCAAATTTTCTTTCCCTCATTTCCCTTGCCTTTTTTCTTCCATTTTGCACTGATTCTTTAACAGAATTTTCTCATTAAAAAAAAAGGTGATTAAAATGTAATATAGTCACTATGCCATAACTAATATTGCTTGATGTCATACTGACTTCTGTGGGATACTATTTCATGGTAATAGCATTACTCAAGAGAAGAGATTAAACTGATTCCAAGAAGGATTATAGATTTTTAGACTCATAAATACTCCTTTTGGAATTTGGAATCATTAAAAATCTTTGGAAATATGAAAATAAACCTTTAACATACAATTCACAGTACTAACAGTTCTAATTTTTTAAACAAAAAAAAACCCCACTCTCTAGAAATTATTCAAGTCTTTTAATCTTCAAAGGATAAACCTTCAGTAGTTTACCTTACAGCAGCATTTGGGCACTGTACTACATAACATACTACTACATTTTCCCAGTGAAAATGAACCAATATTACTTTAGCCAAATTTCTAGCCCTATCCTCTGCACCCCTGCAAGAGCTTTTCCTTGTATAAAAAAATTAGATCTCTACCTCAAAACAAAAAAAGTTTAGTTATTTCTTGTTTGTTGAAGACATTAAAGGCTACAATAAAGCGAAATTTAGAAACTGTAATTTTCTTTGTTAAGCCTTCTTCTGAGCTTTAAATCATACACCCTCCTAATGCAAACAAATGTCTTTGAATGTTATAGGAAAGATTCCTGTATCCAGTGTGATTTCATTGGTCATTAGGAACAAGAAGCCAAGAAAACGAAAACAAATTGTTACTGGCTTACCTGTGTTTTGAGGGGTCATTAGGCACTTTCTAAGGGTGGGCTTACACAGTTCTGCATACCTGTTGAAATACTCCTGAAATATCCATTAAGCCAACTTTTGCTGAAGAAACTGTTGCTTTGAATTATCTACCTTATTAAATAGATCCTCTATTTTTGCAACAAGCAAAGAATCTAAACAAGGAAGTATCTCATATCAGCTAGCAGCTTCTAGCAGCCTCAATTTCATTCAGCCATACCACAACAGTTTTTGAAGAGGACAGTCTTCTCTGAACAAAGTATCCATATTTATTCTGTTGAAGTACATTCACTAGATGACTTGAAATACTTCCATTTACAGCTGACATGCCAGGAAATGACAATCCAGATTGTGCAGGAAGTTGAATTCAAATAAGAAGGAAAAAGAATTCTGAATTAAAGGTCATACATCTATGGTGTCTCCTGCGTCCAAGGAAATCTGACTTTCAGTGTATTATTATTTATAGTGATGAGATGCTGGGGTTTTTTTGATATCAGAATAATAATGCCTATTCCATCAAATATAACCGTAAACTTAAAAACCAAGACCCATGCATTTCATTCCTATGTGCTTTCCTACAATAATTAATAACATTAGGAAATTTAAAAAAACCAAACAAACAAAAAAACCCCACAAAAACCCCGAAAAACAAACAAAAACAAACAAACAAACAAACAAAAAAAACCCCCAACCTTAATAGATCTAACCATCATAACAGAATCATTTGTGTTCAAATCATGGATAAATTATCCATCTGTCCTAACTCGCAAATAAATAAAAAAATAACAAAACTAGTAATTCTCACAAACTCCTCTTATAATCAGACTACCCTGACTGGGCTTTTCACTGGAAACTTTAGCTTTAATTCATCATCTACAGGTGCAATTAAATCATTATCAAAAGATATTCATAGGTATGAAAGTCAGAACTGCTCAGGACTAGAGATTAAATGTTATTATTCACTTCTACAATACATTTCTAGTCACTGCTTACCTACACACAACTGGCTTATCAGTATGAATCTTAATGAACCCATATGTATCTTTTTTACATAAACTGGCATACAGTTAGTGTTTGAATTGATTTTGCCTTATTTTATTTCCTACAACATAAATCTTCAACCAGATATTATAGTTTGAAGTATATATGTTATAAAGCACTATATTTAGCAGACTGTTCACCTCTTGGAAACATGCATACAAAATTTTGTCTATGGAATTGTGTTGTTCAGTACATGACTACTTTTCAGGAAGTTTAAAGTTTTGCTACCTCTTCAACCAAACAATTGCAGCTTGTTATTCAACACTGAAGCTTGGATACACAGTAATGACCTTCATACAAATTTGTATCTATGCTTTGAGCCAATCTTTTATCCTTCAAGGCTCTATTTCAAAGGATAGGTCTCACTTCTGGGAATCTAACATATTGCAGAGGTAACCAGTGACACTAGGGTTTCACTTTTAAATAACATTTTTCTTGATCTGTGTTATTACATGATGCTTTGCAGCTGCAGTGATTCAGCCCCTTATACCTGTTCCACTACATGAAAACCTTACATATATCATTTTCCATAAAAATTCTACTTGATTCTTTTTGTTTAAGATATTCTGTATTAATTGTTAATCTGTTGCTTATAAAGCAATACTGTAGGAGAATATTTTCTGCTTTCAGTCACATAACATTTTTTCAGGACTACATAAGTTTAAAGAAAAGCAAAAGACAAGAAATAAGTTCTCACTGACATCAACAGAAAATTCTCCAGTATTTTTATTGCAGTGTGTTTTAGGACAAGACTTCTGGAGCCTAGACACCTATCATGGAGTTATTTTTTTGTTGAAAAACTTTGGTTATAATTCACCCTCCTTTAAACAGTAAGTGTTCTCTACAATAAGCTCATTAGACAGGGGAATACAGCTCAATACACTTTTGAAAAATCAGCTCTAAGTTACTATCAATCCTACATGACCTTACAGAGTCCAAGCAGAATTCTTGGTGTAAATAAGTATTATTGATCCAAAGCTCATAGGATTTAGTAATAAGGTCTTGAGAGACACAGAAAGCCAGTGTTCTTAGAGTTACTCTCATACAGAACAAGGGCTGTGGCTGTGCTCTTTGGATTATAGCAATTCTATCTGTTTATCTTTAAGCACAAGATGGATGTACAATATGATGACAAGACATTAGAAGGCATCATGAAGATATTACTACTGAGTGTGCTCCAGTGGGTACAACATATGCTACTGAGATACTAGAAATACGATGTAAGGATAAGATATTGCCCAGGGAAATCATTTACTGAAGGCAGATAAACAAAGCATGAAGTGTAAAACGCAATATAACACAGTTGCTGTGCTGGAATAGTAGAAAGTCTACTAATGTAGAACAATGCCTCAGTTTCACTGACCTTCTATTTCAAGAACATATCAAAGAGGTCATGTTATCAAAAGTAAAATTATTCCAGCTTCTTGGGTGACCAAATTTTAGCCAAGACTGTAAGTGTAAAGGGACCCAAAGACATCCGCAAAAATCATTCTCATCTCCTGATTAGTGTAGTCAATTGATAGAGGGCAGATACATTCAGTTTAGACACTTATCTCAGCCTGGTCCTCCAGGGAGTAAAGGCACAGTGTGTGGCACCTGCCTTAAGCCTCATGACACCTCATGGAGCTCAGAAGTGGTTTTGTACCCTATCTTTCTCCATCTTAGTGTAGAGTAATTCATCATCCTCTGAAGGAACATAGGTCTCCTGCAGACTAGAAGGAGGACATGGTCCAAAATATTTCACACAGGGACTCAGAGTAACCTGCCAAGGCAGATACCTATATTTTAAAAATTCTAACACCTCTGTACTGGGCATCCACATTGCTTCAGTCCTTAAAAGAAACCATGTACTGATAATATTTGTACCACACTGTAAATGCTGAAAATTATTAAAAAAAAAAAAAAAAAAAAAAAAAAAAGAAGTGCCGATCTGCCAGAAACTTGGCAAGCATGGAAGATATTGAAAGGGAGAAGGCTTCATAGAAGGAACACATCTGGAGTGATATCTGTGCTTACATCCTCCCTGTAAACAATTCTTTTACTAAGTGATAGTTTCACTTCACAAATGGAACCCTTACCAATCCCATCGCCAAAGAGCAACCTTTGATCAATTAATGCTTGTAATCTCTTTGACACTGGATAACCTATTACAGAAATGCAAAGACTTATTATTACTTTCCACTCTGAGGCAGAAAATATAACGTAATAGGAACAGGGTACACTAAAATCTATAAATTTGAAATAAGTAAGAAAAATGGATATTTTCCAACTATATGTTAATTCAAAAATCTCAGAACGAGTAAGTAGTGTGTTTATGTTTGAGTGGTATTTCTGAAGTTTTAACATGTGTGCTGAATCACATTGTAAATACTCACCGGAACTAACATCAACTGAAACAGATGAAGTATTTTCATTTACTTCTGATGCTGTTAAAAAAATTATATCAGAATAAGAAGAAACAAAGATGTCCATCAGGAAATATATCAACCAATAGTAATCCAAACCAATAATAAAGTCACATGATGATGTATCACACATTTCTGGCTGATTGTTCAACTGCTCTGGAATTAGCAAGCTTCACCTGTTTAAAATTTTGTTCATCAGAGTTTACTCGATTTGCAGATACAATCATTTTATCATTTTTCTTCAAAGTATAAAAGCAAGGTTGTCAGAATCATTGTTTCACCATTAATATTAAACCTCTTCATTATCTCTTCTGACAGAACATAGCAGCTTTTGAACGTCTTAGAGAAAATTCCAATTCATTCATGAAAGTCAGAAACAGAGAAAACACCATGAGAACTGGACACAGTTTTTAAGACCAGCATATAAATTGCATTTTGGCCACTGCTTGTTAAAGTACAGGAGTCACTGTTGACAACTACAAACCGTTGTCCCTTGTCCCTACTCAGCTTGACAATTAGGCCTACAGCTGCTTGTTAAGCTCTGAATGTGAAGAGTCCTAATCTACAATAAAGCTTGTCTATAAATGCTGTCAAAGGAAGCAGTCAGGTACTAGCCCTCCAGGTCAATGCATTTGATATGTAAGCCCAACAACATCAACCTATGGAAATTTGCTGTCTGTCACAAAGTATTCACTAATCAACTAAGTTACAATTAAGCTAGAAACAGAAGTCATAACTGCTCCTCATTCAAGCCTTTGGGCCTTTTCATGAAGCTTTGCTTTCAGAAAAAAAGTGATCAAAGTTTTATTTTAAGTAGAAAAGCAAATATAATAAAATCTTAATACAAAACATAATAAATGCAAAATATCTGCTAATTATAAATGCATGGCCAGGTGAAACTAGAAGTAAACCATAGCCATTTCAGGAGTGATTTTGATCCTAGCCTATATTTGTTCAGATGCAGTTAATCAAGAGTGCGCTTAATAGAAAGAACAAGCAATGGTACTTTGATAAGATTCTGCCATCAGTTGCATCCACCCAGGCCCAGAGTAACTGAATTCAGTACTTCACTAGATACAAAATGAGACAAAAAAAATAGTCCAGTTTACAATTATGGTTCCTTTTACTAATTTTCAACACATATGACTAATTTTAGTAATTCGTATTCACTTTACCTGATATCTAATAATTATTCTGTCCTTTGTAGGACAGAATTTTATTTTATCAACAGGTACTAAAATACATGATATGTGCTGAGGAAAATCAGCTTTTTTTCTTTTTTTTTTTTAAGTAAACATTTAAACATTATGCCTCATTTTTTAACTTAACAACCAGAACAAGAACCAGTGAAAAAACCCTTCATTGCTTGTGCGCAAATTTTAGCATGCAGCACAAGGTGAAGTTGTCAGCCTCTACAAGTCTTGTAAAAAAGCAGAAAAACATCTCATTAATAAAACATCACTATGCCAAAACCTAACACTTTCTAGACTTAACCAATAAAAATACCTCTTAGTAGAACTAATTCTCCTTGCCCCAAAACAATTGTCTTTTGCCACTTGACTGTGATTTCCACTTTCTGGTACAGGTTCACTGCATTTTATTTTTTGTCTGGAAACTTAAAAATTACACATATGTTCTAGAGACAAGTCAAAATATAGATGTGAAACTAAACCCAGGAGAAATAGTTCACAGTTCAAATTTAAAATATGAGGAGACTGTAAAGCACTATTTCCTCTACATCTTGTTTAGATTTTAAAATAAAAATATAGGCTCTCAGAAGTTTTATTTTCAACCATAAATACTACAGAACATATCTCTTCAATACAAGAAATTAACTAATCTGTTTCCTTCAGATGACCTGGTTTAAACTAGTTTTAAAAGACAATATACTGATGTTGATGATTGATGAAAATCTCAAACACTCATGAGATTCTAGTCACCAAACATTCTTCCAAAAGGACTATCAGTGCTAACTTTCTCATGTAGTAAGTGATCTACATAAAATTTCAAGCCCAAACTTTGTTTCTAATCCTCCACTTCAAAGATGAACGTAACTCCCTTCCACAGATAGCCAACATGCATAGCATCTTTCATCCCGTTAGAACTTTGTAAATTTAACAAAATATACCAGAATGTGTTACTGAAAATAAAACATGGCTTCTGTGGAGCCGCAAATCTTCCTAACTGTATACTTCAGAGAATGAAAAATTCTATATCAGAATGACACCAGGAAGTGAAGGTATTTATTAATGATTCGGACCAAATGACTGAAGTCACCACTTGCCTATGCACCAGGCCAGTATGAAAAGCATACTGGCTCAGTTCACAAGCTAAAAAGCAGCAGAGATAACCTTGAGTAAAAGCTTTTATAGTCAAGATTGACTGTTGCCAAAAAAAAGCAAGTATGTTCATAACCTGGTTAGCAGGTATGACTTCACTTTTGAGAATCAGCTTTCATGTTCAGCTGTCAGTGAAAATGGAACCTAAATAGAATCTACAGCTAGCAAGTGTTTCAAGAAGGCTGAATCTATGGCCTCCTATGAAGACAGGCTGAGAGCCTAATGATGTCACACAACAGTAACTATTAATATCAAATATTGCATATATTTTCTTCTTAGCTAATAGGCCACATCGCTTTAGAGACTGTCTGAGCTTAGACTAAGCTATCTGTAGTAAAGAATAGAAGTAGTATTCTCTCATAAGCATAAACACGTCACATTTAGATTTCCTGGGGAATAAGGAGGCTGGTTTCTTTTTAAGCTCCTTTGACATATTTGTTTAAGTTTCATTCCAAATCTTACATAGTGAATCCACTGCCTGGTGGATGAGGGGAAGGTTGTGGATGTAGTCTATCTGGATTTCAGCAAAGCCTTTGACACCATCTCCCAAAGCATACTCCTGAAAAAGCTGGCAGCCCACGGCTTGGACAGGGGCACTCTGTGCTGGATTAGGAACTGGTTGGAGGGCCAGATAGTGGTGGTGAACGGGGCTGCATCCAGTTGGCGGCTAGTCACTATTTGTGTCCCCAGGGATCAGTGTTGGGTCCAGTTCTGTGTAATATCTTTACTGATGATCTGTATGAGGAGATTGAGTGTAACATCAGCAAATCTGTAGATGACAGCATGTTGGGAGGGAGTGTTGATCTGCTGGAAGGGAGGAGGGCTCTTCTGAGGGACCTGAACAAGCTGGAGAGATGTTCTGATTCCAGTGGGATGAAGTTCAACAAGACCAAGTGCCGGGTCCTGCATTTGGCCACAACAACCCCCTGCAGCGCTACAGGCTGGGCACAGAGCGGCTGGAGAGCAGCCAGGTAGAAAGGGATCTGGGGGTGCTGATCGACAGGAAGCTGAACATGAGCCAGCAGTGTGCCCAGGTGGCCAAGAAGGCCAATGGCATCCTGGCCTGGATCAGGAACAGTGTGGCCAGCAGGAGCAGGGAAGTGATTCTTGCCCTGTACTCAGTGCTGGTGAGGCCACACCTTGAGTATTGTGTTCAGCTCTGGGCCCCTCAGTTCAGGAAGGATATTGAGGTGCTGGAGCAGGTCCAGAGAAGAGCAACCAGGCTGGTGAAGGGACTCAAGCACAAGTCTTATGGGAAAGGCTGAGGCAGCTGGGGTTGTTTAGCCTGGAGAAGAGGAGACTCAGGGGTGACCTCATCGCTCTTTACAACTACCTGAAAGGAGGTTGTAGCCAGGTGGGGGTCGGTCTCTTCTCCCAGGCAATCAGCAGTAGGACAAGAGGGTATGAACTTAAGCTCTGCCAGGCGGCGTTTAGGTTGGATATTGGGAAGATATTTTTTAAGGAGAGAGTAATCAGAGATTGGAATGGGCTGCCCAGGGAGGTGGTGGATTCACCGACCCTGGAGGTTTTTGAGATGAGATTGGATGTGACCACGGTGCCATTGTCTAGTAATGACGGTGGTGTTGGATCAAGGGTTGGACTCGATGACCTGAGAGGTCTTTTCCAACTCGGCTGATTCTATGATTCTATGAAGAGGGTATGCTGTAATACTGGTAATAAAAGAATTCCTACTACTTCTACAGTATATTATCCAAAAGCATTCTAAATTTTGACCATTTGCCATTTTTCCTGACTTCCCTCATCTTAAATGAAATACATCACAATAAGCTAGGCTGATCAAAAGAGATCTCTTTGTGACTTTGAAAGGGACTTAAGTGAAGGGTTCTAAAAGTGGGTTTAGATAGCAGTTACCCTGTTATAAGAGCTTTGTTTGTCTTTAGCACCTATTCCACTCAAACTTTGGATTTAGAACTGGAGATGAATGATCTTAGTTTCATTTTCAAATAACTATTCTACAAAAGAATAGTTGGGGGGATTTGGGTTTTGAGTTCAGCCTTGTCCTGGTCCCTCAGTTGTAGTTGGTAGGTACTGTCATCATATTACACTCCCCTTCTGTTTCTTAAAGGGTAAGTCTAAAAGTAACAGTGACTTTAGACATTGCCTTCCCGTGAATTTTAAAGCCTTCAGGTATATGAACTTGAATTCAAGTGATGGTCAAATTCTGATGGTTATCACTTTTTAGGTGCCACTCAGTATCCACAAATTTTCTAACTCTACAGAAAAGCTGCTGAAGGGAATGCACTAAAGTTCTGAGATGTCTTTCTCTCCTAAAATCTATTTAATTTCACTTTTAATATTTTTTCCCTCTAGATTGTTGCAAGACATGAATATATATTTCCTTTTCTTTGAACTTCTTTCCCATTTAAAAATCCCAGGGACCTTGTTTTATATTTCTTAACTATTTTCTTGTCTTATATGGGGCCTCGAGATTTTTCATGATGTTCATTCTTGGATATCTACACTATCATGGCAAAATTCAGTTCCCAGGAAATGCCCAATAAGGAAAGCTTAGAAAACTAGACAGTTGCTTACCTTTTAGATGGTTAACACTAGGTAGAGTAACTTGTTTTCCCAAAACGCCTGCATATTTTGGTTGTACAAAACAGCTGTTCAGAGTAGGTACTGGATTGACACTCATTCAGTAGGAGATATAATGGATTAAATATGACTAACCCATTATACAAGATTTGAAGAAAATGACCACAGCACATCCAGGTATACACCACACTCTGTGGGATCATCTCTTCCCTTCCTCGTCTAAAAATATTGCAGTAACTACAATAATAAATAAATTATTCTGGGTTATATTTTTAGCTGCAACTGAATAATGAAATTGGAGAAGCAATAGGAAACAGTTTGTAAATCAGGTAGAAATGAACTGCAACTTCCACAAACCATTGTTGTATCTTTCCGTTATTGATTCTGTACTTCCTTAAGCTACACACAGACCACTTCCCCAGACAGCTTCTTTCCTCCCCTTTTCTCATGTCATTTCCCCATTCTCCACACATATACAAAATTTTTCTGACTGCTTTTGTGCATTCAAAAAAATTTCTAAAGCAAAGCAAATCTGTGGTGAAATGGCTGAATATTACACAAAAGAGAGAACTATCACTGTAAAATTTTTCCAGTCCCTCCTCAGCCTTCTGGATTCTCACAGACTCACTAAATGTCTACCACATGTCAAACCTGCACATTTCTCAATGTTTAAGATTAACTATATTTGGGGTTGTGAAATATGATTTTTAGGATACTGTAATACTCTCAAACACATGGGTATATTGACTACTAAATAATACTAGTTATTATCATTGAATGTCATATTACAGCTAATATGAAACTAAATACAACATTTCTTCTGAGGCACTCTCCCCTACCTACACCTTGGTTTTCTTTTCATAATTTAAGTACCAAAATCCCCAAATTATTTATTATGCAACTTACTCCTTCCTATAACTCATTTATGAAATTATCCTATTTATTGGTCTAGCTAATTGCTGCTTGTCTGAACTCCATTAGCATCCTTTCCTCTCTTCTCTCTAAAGTACACAAGTAATGCTTTCAGACAATTTGTACCATAATTTAAAAATACTGTACAAAGTATATTTAACAAAAAGATGAAAGTTATTTTATGAGTCATAATTTCTTTTTCTTTCTCAGCACACATGTCGCCTTCATAATGAAACACAGGAGAGACAGGTGTAACATCACAATCCTAAAACATCTGATCTAAAATTGATTGTGGGAGGAAAAGCACATGAGAGAATTGCATTTAACAGTTTAGTTGACATTTACCTGAAAGAAGAACTGAAATAATATTTTGTTTCTTGATTTGACAATTTTTTGGATTTACAAGACTAAGTACAAATCACTGACGCCAAGTAAAATATTTTTTAAATAGGAAAGGTGTTCTGCATAGAAATTCAGGCAACTATTCTACAATCATAACACTAAAATGTCATCTTGAAATGACATTTTGGTGGCACATCATTGAAATTTTAGCACCTTTTAATTTTAGAACATAAAATAGACTGTCTTCACTGTTCTGAGCTCAAAGTAGTTAAATGTTTTACTATTTTGTTCACATTTTTGCAAATCATTGTGTTGTCCCTGTCCATGAAAGAAAATCATATGAACTTCACTAACGAAGTTACTGGGAGCATTTCAACCCAAATTATATTCATAGTATTATTAAAGTATCAGAATATATATCAAATTATTCATCAAGATTCCCATCTCGAGATTGAACTCCTTACAGTGTTAAGCTTCACTGATGATTATCCAGTTACTAAAAAGCAAGCAAACGTACCATAAATACATTACATTCTTAAGCATAACCAAGTTTTCTGTACAGTCACAGCAAAGCACCAGTATCGTATTTATTAGTTTTTACAATCAAAGAGAACTAGTATCACAAAGACTTAACAGTTCAGTTCCACGCAGTTCTATCTTTCTAAAGCAAATATTTAAAGAAAATAGTTTCTTAAACTAATCTGAGTTCAAGCCTGTATTCTTTACTCATGAGGAAAAAATCACAACATCTTTAGGAAAAGTGTCCACAGAAAGTTAACTTACATAAGTGTATACATAAGTAAAGAGGCTCTAAGGCATATAAGGAAAGAAATGTTGCAGCTGTCTCTCATACAAAACTCTCACTCAAGACAGTATTCTGCATTTTGCAGTATTAGTATAAGCAGTGAGCAACTAATATAACTGCTACACTAATTACATATCACTACTTACTACTTTAAACAAAGCAGAGCATATTTTTTTGAGTATCACTGCGTGATTCCATCCTAAAACAGCTGTCTAGCAGTGTACTGTTATTATCTCCTTATGCCAACACCAGCAGGCTGCATTCCCAAAAGAGGCTGTCCTACCCCTTCTGCTTGCTCTTACAGTCATGCTGTCTTCCTTGTTGGACTAGCACAAGTATTTGTGTGGCCATCAGGTGAACTAGATAGAGAAATTGATTTGAATTAAAACTGAACCACAGGGGACAGAGAGAAAAGCTGATTTTCACTTGGAACAGTTCCTTCCCCTAGTCCACTCTATGGACACACAAACCATTGTGCCATATGTGAACAGGCATAAGAACTGACAGCCAAAAGAAAGAGGTCATCACTGTCTTTCTCAGTAGCATGCTGGTTTAAAGCAAATCTTGAAGCCGGGTATAACCTGAAAAAAAAAAAAAAAAACAACCCGACCCTCTAAAAATGTTTATTTCCCTTCCCATGGAGGAATCTAAACAATTATCTTATCTTGGATCCCAAACAATTAGATTGCTGAAGAATTTTACACCAAGAGTGACCATAAATCATCTATTTAACTACATATGAAGTGATGCTTTTGTGAATAATCACATGTTCAGATTTATTTCCATACAGTCCTCTAACCTGTTAAAATGTGACAGGTAAGTGTATCCTCATTTTTCCATAAGCCTTTTGATGAAAGTAAACATGGCTAGACATTCATAAAAAACCACAAGCATCCCAATTACAACAACAAATTACTTTCTTACTTCCTTCTGCCTCTTAATGATGCTACAATGTATTCTGTAGAGTGAAATTATAAGTTGTAATTGTAAAAACCTGTTTAAACTGAAGGAAGCGATAGCTGAAGTAATTTGAATAGCTTATTTTAAATGTTTGCTAAAAACACATCTATGTACAAAAAGGTCACAGCTTAAAAAGGTAAGAGTCTTTCTCCAAGCAAGACAGCTCTGAACACTGAATTCTCAAAAATCTCAATTTGAAAATGATTTCTCTGAGTATGGTTCTATGTTCTTTACAAACAACAGTGACTGCTCTTGACTTCATCAAAACCTGTTCTATCGTATTTTTTGTCACACCAAGGTCTATTTAATATGGCCTTACGTTTAAATCCGTAACCACTTAGAAAGTTCTGGTTAATCTATCTGGTAACTTAAGAGCAAATCTAGACTTTGAAACATCTAGAAGCTTTTATTTCAATAAAAGAATTCAATTATTTCAATACAGAATGATTAAGTGTATTTAGATATTGTAATTCTAGTATTAATTTATGGAAAAACCACACACAAAATACCTTTATTTTCAAAAGTTGTTGAATGTTTTAAGGATATTTACCTCCTAACATAGAGGTTGCAGTTTTGGTCTTATAAAGTGAGTGAAAACTGGATAGATCCCCAACCTTAAAGGGTTGCTTTAAATCCTAACCAGAGTCCCTCACTTAAAGGCATCCCTCAGGGGTCAATATCTTCATTAATGGTTTGAACAACAAAATAGAGTGCCCCTCAGCAAGTTTGAAATTGCATCAAATTCATAGGAGCTATGAAGGCCCACTAGAAGGCCAGGCTGCTACTAAGAAAAGACCTGGAGAACTGGGTTGTCAGAAACAGGAAGTTCAATAAAGGCAAATTCTAAATTTTACATTTGGGACAGATAAATCTCAGGCACCAGGACAGGCTGGGGATGAATGTACTGAAAAACAGCTTTGCTATATGAGCATGAATCAGCAGTGAGATCTTGAAGCACCAAATGCCAACCACATCCTTGGATGTAAGCAAGAGTCTAGACAGCAGGCTGAGCTGATTACTTCCCTCTACTCAATACTAGTGAGACCACATCTTAGGTGCCACATCCACTCTGGGGCTCTCCAGTACCTGACAGACATGTACAGTTATAGCTTGAGTCTGTTAGAGGACCACAAGAGTGCCACAGGACTATGACAAGGGAAGATCAAGAGAGCTGGGATGTTCAGGTTTAGGAAGAGTTCTTCCTGCTGTCCTCAAAGGAAGAGTCCAGAGGAGCAAAACCACACTTCCCCTGAAGGTGCACAGAGATAGGAAAAGAGGAAATGGACATGAAACATAGCAAAGGAAATTTTGATAAAATATTAAGGAAAAAGAGATGACAGTGATGATAGTCAAACTGTAGAACTGGTTGCTCAAAGAGGTTGTAGAATTTCTAACCTTAGATATATTAAAAAACTTGACTGAGAACCTTACCTAAATAAGTTCTGAACTGAGCAGGAGGTTGAACCAAATTACTTCTGGAGGTCTCTTTCAACTTAAAACATAACGATTCTGGGTTTTTTTCTCAGTTCAAAAGTGGTTATGGGAAACTTGGTCAGTTCTGAGCTAAGCATTCATAAAGAATATACTTCAGACTTAATACAAGTATTCAGGTATTGTTGTTAAGATCACGGCCCTGTTAATAACTTATCACAGGTTCATTGAAGTAACTGGACTGTAAACTAATAAATAATTAGATCTCACTCTTAAAAAAGCATTGGAGCTTCAGTTTCATATGTAGAATTTCTCACAGCAAGCAGGACAAATTTAAAATCTAGTACTAAATTTCCTTTCTTTTCTTAAAATCTGCAAAGATGATGATGATAGAATAGCTGGGAAAAACAGATATATCTTCCCTCCTTAAAAACAGCACTAACTTGTTCGGGTATAGGTATTTGAATGTTCAGACATTTGGGCATACACTGCACTTTTTCTTTTTTTATTCAATGTGAAATCAGCAAAGGAATTTATCTCCTCATCAATTCTAGAGGCATGCAGACAACTTTGCTAACATCCAGATTTAATGACAAAGATGCTTGTCTCATCTTTACATTTAGACTTCATGTTTTAATGGCGTTAGGAATGCAAGAGGAAAGTACTATTAGCATCCCCAGAGCTGTTCATTTGCTTTTGCTTTCTTTCACCACAACGGCAAGCAATGGAAGGAGCAAGATTAAAGCCCAGGGTATGGATATCATTTTAGAGCTATTCAGATACAGAGAAGCTAAATGATCATACCTCAGCTGTACATGCCTATTGCAACTTGTGTTTCACTTCCCAAATATACAAGGTTTAAAGCAGAGCAGACTGCAGTTTTGATAACATCTGCTACAACAAATAAAAAAAAAAAAAAAAGAGTGTGAAGTCTGATGAATGTTTAAACAGAACATTTTTTATGGATCAGCTAAATCTTTTCTGCTTTTTAATTAAAAGTAAAGAAAATGGAACTTAATTATCCTGTAAAGATTAGCTTGTGGGCATCTTCCTGTAAATTACTTCTAATTGAAAGCAAATTGTCAAGTGACATTCAAAGTACTGTCCTTTAAAACACAGCTGTTCTATTGCTGATTTCAGTACATTACAGTGCTTTCTTGTTACAGTAAAGCATATTTGAATATTTTAACAATTTGACTGGTTTGTATGGATTTCCATTTAATATATCTTAATCACATTCCCTCCTCCAAAAGTCGGAAGAAATATTAGCTGCCTTTTTGTACCAAATATCCTAAGTCACGTCTTGCCGCCTTTTATTTTGAAGCTTATCAGTTAATCACTCATTAGCACGTGGCATGGGTAACCAACCAGTTCCGGCTGGCAGCCTGATACCAAGCCTGCTAGCTGGACCATTCTTACTGCTGAGAGTCAGTTTACTAGCAACAACATTTTAAATGTTTGAAGCAATTTCAAGTAGTTTTATTGTATCAACTGTAAACTGACAGTTTACAACCTTTTAGTTATTTATAAATTCTTGTGACAGTATTTTATATACTTTCATAGTAGATCATTCATACTCAAATAGCAAGATAAAACTATGGTGCATTAATATAAGTTTATCAAATATATTCAATCACTTTGATAAACCACTTAAATGTGACTTATCATTCCACTTAGAACTGTAACCTCAACCCAAAAACCAATTACTGCCTTTTATTAGATCTTCCTGAAAATGGCAAGATTTTATTTGGATAGATTGGACTTCAGCCTTCTCCTTGCACATGTGCTCATATACTCCAGGAAAAAGTAATTTTATCCTACAACCACAAACAAAGCCAAAAATAAATAGAGGCGAATTTCATATTTTTAACCAAAATTACCATAACATTTGGCATTTCTAGTGTGATCCTCTGGTTTTCACAAGCTTTATTATCTCTCAGACTCTGAATTTACACAATTCTTAGTGCCAGTAAAAATAGATTCTTAAAATTTTTCATATAAAAGTGTTGTGCTTTTACAGCATAAACTTGAAAAGCATAACTAAGCTGAACTGAAGTGGCTTAAGAAGGGTGTTTGGACACATTTGTTTTAAACTGCAGAAAGCACTGTTTTCATATCAGAGCTGTGACATACGACCAATTGCACAGTTTACCAGCATACAGCTGATGGTGGGCTTGAATCTCCATCACGTGGGATGAGGGTGAGCTGGAAGTAAGCTCAGGATATCATTTGGTTTTTCTCAGAACTAGCTGCACATGCAGCTTAGCCATTTTGTAAGGAAATAGTGGTATCTCTGGGGACATACTGCTTGCAAAATCCTCACAATACTTCCCTTCCTCTTTTTGTCTCCAGAATGTATGATAAATGCCTTGTGGCTCTCAGCCAAATTCAGACTTGTGTGTGCTTCAGAGGGTTAATGCTTGTCACATCAGAAAGGTATTTATAAAGATGCTATGTTATCACTGGATTTAGGAAAAAGTTCTCAATTCTCTTACTTTAGTATATAAAGTTGCAAATATTAATCTAAAGAAATATGAAAAAATTAAAAGCCTTAAATTTTTATTAAAATTCAAATTTTAATAAAATCTTAATTCTACTTGAATTCAGAATCTTTGGTTTCCTATTAGGCTATCATGCATCTGAACAACTTAGCAAAAATTATAATAATAAAAAAAAACTAAAGACCATGCAGGCAAATTTTTATTGTACCTTGGTTTCTACACCACAAATTTAATGTGGTGGGGGTTTTTTCCCTACCATAAGCAAGAATGAAAGAAAATTATCTTGCATTATGTCTTAAAGGCAATGAGTTACATGGTTATTCATATTTATTGTGGAAGTAAAATTAGAAAGATGATATCACATTCTGCATAAAATGCATTTAAGTCCCTAAGACATAAAGAACATCCACTGCTGAAAAGCAGTGGTTTTCAGTCTCATCTGCGGATTGTACTTGAAGAACATCCTACATAATCAGCAGCTGGTGTCAGCTCTAAGATCACAGCTAATGTCCTCACAAACATTATGCACTGTAAGCTCTGCAGTAGTCACCTAGTACAAGAAGATGAAGAACCATGGATTATTCATTCTTTGAGATAAAATTTCAAAATTTAAGACTTATCAAAACAGACTAGTAGCGATTCTTGTCATATTCTCTAAAGAACACTGGAAATTGAAACCAATAAAAATTGATGCAAGTAACAGATTTGCTTCTTTTCTGAACTTACAACACTAGTAGAGTTCATTTCTGACATGGCTTAAATCTTGAGGCTCTTTATTGCCTCTGATATCTGGAGACAAACACATGTCTCAGGGTATGTCTCAGCAGCCTCATCAATACTGTCTACGGGCTACGCCAACAGACTTACTGGAGGTTACAGTACCTACCAGAATATACGCTGAGCCTATGAATTATTTCAGATAATTACTCTCCTAAAAGAATTCCTGAGAAGACCACCTGAACTTCATATGCCCTTCTGGTATTCCCACTCCAACATTTCATTTTTTTCCCTCCTTTTCAATGTGGTATCTGGACCAGCACATCCAGTGTAGTGCACTTACAGTGCATATAGGGGGGAAGCAGAGGCTGAACTTCAACCTGACTATAACTAACCTTTTCTGTATGTTTTAATTTTTAAATGGTTTCTGCAGTAATGTTCCGCGTAATCCTTTCACAACACTGTTGGGCTTTACTTTTGTTCTGACATTATCATGAAAAGAAGACAAGATAATGCCTGTGGGTTTTTTTTTTTTAGAACCTCTGCCCTTTAATGGGGCACAATAAAGGGGCAGAGGTTCTAAAAACTTTCATGGAGACTTCCTCTAGAACCTAAGGGAAATATCCTTGCTTAAAAGATGCTAAAACAAAAAACTCAAAACCACAAAAAACAAACAAACAAGCAGAACACCATAAAAGCCAAGAAAACAAAATCAACAAAATCCACATACACGTCAATAAAGACCAACATGCTGGTCACTAACTCTCAGGCTCTCTTGGTCAAGAAGGAGATTTTAATATTTTAAAAAAAAAATTAAAAAAAAATCCTGGTGGAGGAAGGGAAGTATTAACAGAATGTTAATACATATCCCCTGATATGTAGCACCATTGCTCAAAAGTAGCACAACAAACTTGTATATAAATGGTGTCAAATGGTGTAGCCAAATGAGCCCTGGAAAACCTTGAAGAGCTTTCTTAAAAAGAATACAGTTAACAGAGGCTTCAAATTTCATTTCTGTGGGATAAGCACGACACATTTCGCCATGACTATTTAAACTTTTCCCAAGGGGAACTCGTTCTCTTTTCCTTCAAGGAAAAACAGAAAAAAAAAAATTAAATATTTTAAATAAATTCAAACTTTAGATTGTAGACTCATATGAACTTTTTTCTACAAGCAAATCATAGCCATTATGGAATATTAATGTACTTTTTTTTTGGTTTTACATTCAGGACCAAGAGTAAATCACAGAGCATAGCCACACTGCTCACACATGAATACTTATACAATGAACAAGTAATGAACAGGTAAATCCAGCAGATCTACCACACTTAGTATTGACCCTTCCTTCTCACTGAAGATGAAAAATTTATGGTTATTTCTTCCCTTTTCACAGGGGATTCTTTAGTATGGATATAAATCCATCTATAAAAATATTAATAATTCTATTACTATTTTTACAGTCATTGTCATTCTTTCAGGTTTCTTGAATTACAGTGCTATTTTAAGAAAATTAACAGACTTATGGGATCATAAAAATATTTTTTTAACTTTCAGTAAATGGAGACTGAGATTCTTTATGCCATTACAGTATTTCCAGAGCTTTGTCACTGTAAAGAAGAAGAATATCATTAGACTCATTAGAATGGGTAACCAGCTTGAACACATCATATATCCCATAAACCAAGCTCCAAGACTACTTAGGAGGTACAACAGACTTTGCCATACTTGGCCTATTAGCTGTTCCCATTTTAGTGAAAGAAACAGTTGAGGTCTTTTATCTGTGCAGGAAGTACCAGATTCAAAAAAAAGCAGGCTTTAAACATTTTCCACAGTTCCTCTTATCCAGACATCAAAAAAGCTAGAAATCACAAGTAGAAACAACACAGAGCTTCCAAAAGGTGAAGCAGGTCATTTCTACAAGTGTTGTAGTTTTCATAAACAAAATGTAGGCCTCAACACATGAACTTTCCTGTTTGAATTTGGTCTTTCTGGTATAACAATCCTGCCTAACATGGTTGCATAGCACTAAGGAATGAGTAAGTCTTCTTTTCATTACTTCTTTTCATTAAAGCCAGGTCATTGAAATCCCTGTATCATATCCAAAAACATGCTGATAAAAAATATCACACACAATTCTACTTCTAAAAGAAAATGAAGCCTGGAAATTAGTGTATGTCTATTGCAACTTGGTATCCCCCATATAGCTAGGGTATAAATACTAACAAAGAAAAATATTCAATATTCTATAGTAGAGGGGGGGAAGTGGGAGAGGAAATCTCCTCCAAAATAAATTTCAAAATTCACTAAAACATACAAGATCCTAAAACTTCTCTTAGTTTCTTCAGAGTAGCCTCTCTAGAATCCTCCAATTAATGGACATCCACGTAGGCACGCACATATACATGCAGAATGTTTCTGACATGTCTAATTTCTCACTCTTTTTTAAAATTAAATACCTGTCTCTTGTTCAAACTTTTTTAAACAACATAAAATGTAAGTACATTTAAAACATACATGAGTAACATTTTTCACCTGACTTTTATTCATGAGACGGACACAGATAAAAGATAGATTTCTTACATATATTAAAATACTTTAAATTCCACTTTTATTTCAAAATTGAAAGGCAGTCATGTCATATGCTAGTACCTGAGCTAGCTAATTCCTGTGTGCATCCAGATTTTTATATCATTACATAATGAACACCACTATTAGGTGGCCAACACAATGTAATAACATTGCGCAAACTATTGACTTGTTTGCTACAGAAGAAAACAAAACCTTTCAAGTAAGATTAAAATCATATTGATATAAAATCTATACCTATATTAAGTTTTTATTTTTATATATGTTTGAGTTTTTGTTTTTCTTAACATGATCCATGATATCAGGACAGTCTCTGTAAAAAGTTAGCATAATGAATTTTAAGATAATGTTAAATGGAAATTTCAATTGGATGAGTAGAGGTAATCTGAAATTCACATTACCCTTCACAAAGTCTTCCATTCTATGGAAACCTGAAACAGTACATTACATGAGATTTGTACCCAACAAGTTCTTAGAGGCATTTTCACATCCACTCCTACATGATAGAGATTTTTCTATAGCATTCCTCCAAGGACAAAAGGATTAATAAGTTGCAGTATGGCAAATTACACATTAATTCTCAGACTTGAGGCTGAAACAGAATCAAGACTAGAATATGCCCCATTTGGACTGTGAGAGATCTTACTCTAACTTTCACAAATTGCCAAAGTGAAAATATTTGTTTTCAGATTTTCTTCCTTGATCATATGTTAGTACAAAGCAAAAATAACAACTTAGCAATATAAAATAAAAAATTGCGATCAGAATTTTTCATCATCAGTTTCCAAGTACATATATGTAACACATGGAGAAACTATTGAGCACTTGATCACATTAAAAAAATAAGTATTTGAGTTACACTTGCTTCCTGAGCTACTATTAACTCCAAAAGTTTGTGTTATCATAATACCTTTACTATAGACTGGTGTCTTCTCCATTAAACAAAATGCTGTATCAAGTTTAAGATTTAGACAGATACTCCTCATACCATTACTTACACAGATGGGCTGGCCTAAGAATATTCTTTTCTAAAATTTAAGTTTTCACATGATTCATCTCTCAGTCTGGAGTATGACTCTTGGGCTATGAGAACTAACAGATGCATCCAGCAGTCAACCAACCACTTGGGAATCCCTCCCCTCTTGGAGGAAGGGTTTACATTCACAGATGAAATTTATATATGCTCCTTCTAGCAGTGCAAAAGTCGTAACTACTTTGTCACAATCTTCAAGTATAAGAATAGCAAAGGCTATAAACAACACAAAAACACTGCACTTGCGTATATATAAAGAAAATGTAATAGTTATGATTTCTTCACAGATTATTCAAATTACATAAATTCTAAATTTTTAAGGCTGATTCCCATCCCATTTCCCCTTATTCCAAAACTACACCCTTGCAGAAATTTTGCTCAGCAATAATTTCACTTTGGAAAGATTTTGAGCAAAAAGAACCAGGATAAAAATTGCATTTAGTTTATTTGCTTTTTCCTTTTATGAATAATTTAAAAAACATATTCAGTTTTTATAATTACTTTTTCTTCTAACAAAAGAAGTTGCTATTATCTAAGTTTTTGTATAGTACCTCAAGTGACAATTTAAACCTAGTCCCAAAATGTAAGCAGGTAACAACTGCAAATACAAACATTGTCTGCTATTGTCCTAAGTAATCACGTAAAAAGGAATGTAAATGACTTCTCAAAAGTCTGAGTTCTATTAAGCTTTCTCTCTGTTCATAAGCACAGTGATTGACACTTTAACTAAGACATTTTGATATATAAGAGCAGTCTTGAGAGACAAAAAAAAATATCACTGAGTAATTACACAAACATTCAATACTCCAAATTAACATAGAATAGAAGAGGGAATACACATGACAGAAAAGAGTTCAAAACTGGTATCTACCTTGAAAATATGAAGTGCTTGTAGAAGAAGGATCATGTTTGAAAAGAACGAAAATAAAAGGACAGCCTGCGTTCCACATCCCAGAGTGTTGTTCTGGGTTCCAGATATTTAAAAAAACCTCACAACACTCATACAAAAAAAAAAAAAAAAAAACAAAAAAAAAAACCAAAAAAACCCCAAAACAAAAACAACAAAGCAAAACCCAGACCAAAACCAAAACAAACAAACAACAGCAACAAAAAAAAGCCCCCCAAAAAACCATAAACACTTCAGAGTTCAACACTGATCTGACTACTAGTCTGATTTTTGGGCGCCTGTTTGCAGATGCAGTAGAGTTATCAATCCGAGCAGACACACAATCCGGGTCCAATGTCACTTCTCCTCATTATGTTAATAGTTAATACATGCAAATGAAAACACTCTAGCAATTTGATTTCTTTGAAGATAGTTTGCATATTGTCTTAGCCATAATGACTGTACACTTCTCTCAGCCTAGATTTATGCAAGGGTAGTTTAGTTCATTTTTATCAGCTCAAGTTCATTTTGGCTGCTACTGGAATGTACGTGTGTGTTTCTTTTTTACCTTTCACCTAATTACCATTCAGGTACCATAAGCAGATTTTTCATGCTATTGGTGTTTTTCTTAATTAAGAAACAAATGAATTCTCCCTAGCAAAAAAGATGGAACAACAGAGTAAGATGCCAGAGGCTGATGTTCTGCTTCTTAATTGAAGCTGCTTCATTGTTAGGTGTCTGTTATGAGGGGGCAGAAGTGTCAGGAGTTTATTGTGAATAGTATAAAAATAAAAGCATAAATAGTACTTTTAAAATTACGAATGACAGAAATATTTACTTTACTGACATAACTCAACTAAACTGTTCTCCCTTCCTTTAGGAGAATAGGTTCTTTCAGTATAAATTATTCCTCACATCTGGAAAGCCCCAGGTTCTAATCCCAGCCCTGAGTGAATTCCTTTCTTTTTCCTTTGTCTATTATCTGCACCCTGCTAGTGTGTTCATGTTGTTCAATTAAGGAGGTACCTTAATTTACCAGTGAGAGGAATTTTGTTTCTTTTTCTTCATCCTTTTAGCAAAATAAGTCTCTCCCTCTCTCTCACTCCCTCATTCCCCACCCCCCACCCTACCGCCCCTTTTCTAAACCATACTTTTTTGCTTCCTTGAAGTGTTGGGTTTTCCCACACACTTGAAACACCACCACCACTAGCACTTGTAAGAAATTCATGACAGTATGCTAGTCAGGATAATATTCCTCCACTGTAATTTAACAAGAAATTTAGAACTTCTAAGCATCAAGGCCTCCAGGAATGTTGCATTTTTCTTTTAGTGAACTTAGCATCTTCTTTTGACAGCATCTTTTAAGGGTCACAACACCCAAAACCACATGGCTTATGTCACAGTAGTAAATTGGGACTTGGATACAGAGACTAAGAAGTCATTTGGTCTTGTAGTCTGGAACTGCAAAACATGGTCAAACATCAGCCTTAGCCACACAGCTTAAATGCAGAGACCACCACTAACGTCTTATTTTTAATAAATATATATTAATTGTGTAAAAACTGGAAATAAAATATATGACAAAGTCTTCTGTGAAGCTGAGACTAAATCCTACCACTCCTTGAGACACAATCTCTATCTGCTACAATAGGAATTATAAGAATGTAAGAACTACAAAATCTGTATCTCCCTGCACACACAAGAAATTAACTCACTTTTCTATTCAGACACTTTTCCGTTTTGTTAAGGGGGAATGCCAGGAAAAGAATGAAAACTAAAAATATATTTTAGTACAGTATTAACCACAGATCAATTTTGAGATAATTCATAGCACACTGAAACAGAGCACTGAATATTGTCTTAAAGAAATATAAATAGGTCTGTTCCCAACAGAAATTGATCTTCTATAGAAAATCTTTTTCTATTTTCTCCAATTGCTTTGATGCATGATTTTGGACACAAAGTGTCAAATTTATTTTCTGTTTCATCAATACTATAATACAAATAGTTTCATCAATATTAATACTAAATTGATATACCTGTTGATGTCAATTGTGTGTCATAATAGATGCATTTTTAAATGGAAATTATGGAAATGTGTGAGAAAAACATTTTTCCTCCCACTTCCTTTGCAAATTTGCTGAAGACTGTTTTTTTCTCTCAGACAGAGAAAGCTTGATCCAACATATAAAGCAATTTAACACTACGCAGCTTTCTGTTTATAAATCTTTGTTTTTCCAAACAAAAATACTACAATTTCAGCTTTTTTCTTCTTAAAACACGCAAAGATGTCAAACATTATGAAGACATTAAATATTCAATTAGAAAACCAAGCTCCTGTCAGTAGTTTAACTTCACATAGAGCTACAATCCCTGCTCACAAGGAAAGACAAACCTCTGCTGGTAGTCTCCACACAGCAAAGGAAAAAACCTTAGCTCTTTACCAACTGCACTCCCTCTTTCTTGCATCTCTGCTGCAGTCTCAACTTCATTTTTCCTCTCAATCAGTCTCTGACCTCCTCACATGGTGTCCCTGCCAAATTCTTGGCATTGGAAGTGAGGGGGAAGAGGCCATACCATAAGCGTGTTGATAATGAGGAGATAGAAATAGAAAACCAGATGGATTGTCCTAATAAAGTATGTCTGGGATTCAGAGACACAACAACTCCCAGTTCAGGTCACTGTTCAGCATTTTAACCCTTTGAATTCCAGATTGACCTTTCACTGATCTCCATTAAATTATTAAATTAACATTTAATATGAAATTGTACTTGAAAAATTCACTTTGATTTCAATGAAACCTATGACCTGTTTCCATCTTACTGTATTTTAATTATGTTATTTTCACCAGAGACACACAAGTGAGTCCTGAAAGAATTTTTGCTCATTCTATTTCTTCTTTTCTGATATCTTAAAAATGCCAATACTGTCATATTTATCTTTGTTCTTTTGCTGAAATATGTTTTGGTTCACTGATGCAATTGAAGAGCTTTCTAAATCTCTAATATAATAAGTTATTTTCTTCTCTTTACATCAGTTATTAAGAACTGAAAATAAAATGGATGCTAATACACACATACACAAATAAAAACAACACACCAAACAAAAGAGCCACCCTTAATTTACCTACAGAGATGACCACTTAGTTCTAAGAAATCCCTATTTAAGCTGATTTGATTCCATCATTTACAGTATCACACTCCAGGAGTTCCCCACACTGTCCATTTATAGCAGTGATAAGACCTTCAACCAGGACACAAATCAAGAAAGGAGGAAGATAAAAGTTGTGGTTTTAGTTTTCTTAGTCACACTTCACATCTTCTCACAGAGCACTATCAAGCAAAAAGGGCACAAATCCACTGCCCTCAACGGTGGCCAAAAAGCCTTCTGTTGCTCAGCTTATTTTCTCTTGCTGCATTCATTCTCCAATGACTGGTCACATAAAAGTAGGGTACAACACAAACATGAAGGACAGTCCTTAATTTTTTGAACATTTGCCACCACTTCCAGTACAGCATAACTTCAGCAGATTCTCTGAAAAATGTTAGTTATTCATTTAGAAAAGTGTTCCTAAGGTATTTATAGAAATGGTGAATCTAAAGTTGTCATTTCCCAGCTGTTACAAGACAGTGGTACTGTATCTGATGCAACATTTCCTAAAAATCAAAACAAAACAAACCACACTTGAAAAATGTCTAAGTTACCACTGATGCTTTGTAAAGGGATTGTTTTTAACTCTAGAAGTATTTTTCAAAAAAGGAAAATAATAGCTAACTTGCAGGCAATGAAAACAATTTAAGCTTAACACTTAAATTAACGAAGAACATCTAACAAAATACTGATGTTCAGTTGTTAGGAAAGTATACGTATTTACTCTAATACATATAAATACATAACGAGTTATTCCTTCAGTAGTAGTCAGTAGGAAATTGAGATCCACTTTGTATATCCATTTCTACTTACTGGCAATTTTGAAAAGTGCTTTGGAGGTCAAGTGAGATGACCCAGAAACAGTGTCTTTTCTCAGTTTTACCCTTCCCAAGTTTACATCATTTACCCAATGACAATCATTAACTTCTTCCCATGTGCCTGGTGCAAGAACTGTTGTACATAAGGTTTAGTCTAATTACTCCAAATAGTGAACCCACGAAAGAACACATGGCACTACTTCTATACAAATTCTGTTGACTCAGCAAACTATTGGCCTGTCCCTTCAGCTGTACAGGCAGACCAGAAATATATATATATTTTTTTTAAGATTTTTTTATTACTTATATACATATTTATGAGAATGTGCATATCAAAGACTTATCAATCTCTTAATGGGCCTGTCTTTTCTTTATTAGATGTGATCATGGCAATAAATTCCATCTTCCTTTTTATTAAGATATATTTCTAACATTAGCAAACTCTACTATAGAGATGAGTAAGGTTAAAAGTACAATAAAGATTGTACATCAGGTAGAACAGGTCACAAAGGTCTTGGGTTCTATTCCAGGCTCTACCAGTACCTGCCTGATAATAATTTCTAGTGTCTGGCTTAAATTTTGCAAAAAACTGTGTAATGATACTGATTGTTCTTCAAGCAGGAAAAATAAAAAAGGAGCAAACTATTCCTTTCCAAATTATTAGAGAATATAAGAAAAGCCCACATAAATCTCACACTAAAATGCAACAAAAACTGTCCACTAATTCTACCTACAACTTTCTCTATTACTAGCCAAGAACACAAACAATAACCTGTAAATCACTCTTCATTAGTAGAAGATATATGGCTTTACCATGGCTGCTTGATAGTTTTCTTTTAACACCAGAAAGCACCCAACAAAAATGGAAACACGATACACGCATTCTTATGAAATTTTTAGTCAACAGACTATGGAATGTGTCTTCCTGTTACACTGATAAAATATATAATTCTTATAGCAAGGTCACAAATGCTTTATTTCAAAAGTGAGTCCATTACTCAGTAACAACAGTTTTACTCCAACAGAGATTAAGTAATTATCATCAGATAAGTAACCACCATCAGATTTAAGGGATGAACAGCTCAGTCAATCAAAAGACAAAAAAAGGAATGGCACAATAATCTAAATATATATTTGCTGTTATATGTAGGTTATCACAGGCATAACACCTTGCCATTACATGAACTTGTAATTAGAATGAGCATCATTAATGTACAACACAAAATGGAATTTGAACATTCATTCCATGTATTTCACTAATAAAGTACTTTTTCATATAAAATGTAGAACATTTAACACAGTCTCCTAAAGTTCCTCTAAAAAGATGATTACTTGTGCATGAAAACAGACATCAGAGGTGCCTACAACATTTCACATAAAAATGCAATCACATAATTCAAGTATCAAAATATATTTGAATGTACAATCTATCAAAGCTATCAACATTACAGCTTACAGATTTTCAGTGTTCCTGTATATAGAACAAGCAAGTTCTATGCTCTTCCCTCACAAAAGAGAAAAGAAAAGGAAGGAAGGAAGAAAGGAAGGAAGAAAGAAAAAGGTATTATGATGACCTAAATTCTCTAGATTTCATTATTTCTTTCTCCTTGCTTGTGAGTGAACAAATAGGACTTCATTCTTCATAATATTTCCCCTTTTAGGAAGAGATCGAACTCACAGCAATTCCTTGAGGCTTTTCTCATGTTTAACAACTTTCAAGCCACCCTCAAAAAACTGAAATTTAACATAAGCAAGCAAGAATACAATAGAAAATCTTCAACACGCTACATTAGAGCAACTTAGAATGTAAAAGCTAAAGCATAAAAATCAGGACTTTTTGTAAAAAGCTTAAAAACAATGGAAGAAAAGCAGATGATCACATATGGGCAAAATATTGTTCTATGAATAATTCAATCAGAGCTAAACTAAGTGCTGTGTAACAGTTTGGTTCCCATAAATACATTTTATTTTCACCAATCTCATATTGTTTTTCTAAAAGCTGAGAGCAAACGTCAATACTCATTTCCATGCAAAACTTTACCTTTGCCAAACTCTGTGTCTTTTTCTTTTAAAGGTAATTTACAGAAGTTCAAAATCCGTCATTTACAGTCTTGTTCCGTATCACTCCTATTAGCAAAACTATTCATCTCTATACACGCAGTCCAGTTTTGCATGATACCCCTGCTTTCTCTGTAATGTTGAACTGCTATACATTCTGCTATACAATAAATGAGAGCTATATAAAGCAAGTAATTATGTATAAATTGAAGATGCACCATCCTTTAGGTGCAAAAAACCCCACCAGACTCTGCAATGGCCTTTGTTGTTTTAAGAAAAATCTCTTTGGACATAATAGTCTGTATGAAAATGCCTGGCATCTTAAAATCTCTCAGAATGTAAAACTTCTGATATGAAAGAGGAACTGGTTTTGCTATAGAAGTTCAAAATTTCAAAACTCAGGAGAACAATGTAGGGAAGATAAACTCTGTATGATTGTGCCTGTAATAGAGTAACATTAAAATCTAAAACACAGAACCTTTCTCCAAGACAAAAGTCCACAGCATTAGCAGCAACTTAAAACACGAATGGCATACTGTTCAAGTTCAGAGGTTTCGTGGTAGCTCCCCCTACATATGATCTTGCTATAAAGTAAAATTTTAATCTGAAATTAAGTATTTCTCTAGGTTTTTTGGAAGACAGAAAGGAAAATCCTCTAAGAGCTATACTTGCTATGCTAACACGTATCAATATCCAAGGTACATAGTGCATTTATATTAAATACACGTGGAATTTTCCAGTAAAGGGGGATAACAGTACAGATTACAGAAAGCATGAAAGAATCTTGATGCTACTCCTGATAGTGTTAGTTAGGGCATCTTAGCTGATTTCAGTGAGAGCTGTAGGTGTTGAGAATCTCTTAATATCAAGCATCAACTAATGCAAAAAAAAACCCCAAACCCAAACAAAACCCAAAATTAAAATGCCCATGGATTGAAAAGTATGGACTCCTGTAGGAAACCTAAAACACATCTTCATTTTTGTATTACTGGAGTGGAGGCAATATTTCCAGAGTTCATGTGTTTCAAAGGCTATGTTTAAGATAAAGCATACAAGATTACATGAAAAATGCAAAAATAATCACTTCATAATTTCAGGTTACTTGCCTACGACTATTATCTTTACCCATAGTATGTTATTCTCTTCAAACAAAGTGTATTTTATATTAAATTGTTGCTATACATCAATTCATGCTTCAATTCATACTAATTCTCACATATATTGAGATACATATATACACAAGTTTATTTAAATAAAGATGATTGCAACAGATTCTTATAACAGACATTGTTTGAAATAATTCTCAATTTCAAATTATTAGTTAAAGCGCTTCCATAGATGCAGAACACCACACTTTCTATTTAGTTTGTAATTATTATTTTTAGAGTTCTTTTCTTTCACACGGCCCGTTACAAAGACAGTTATTCAAATAATTCCTTGCAATGCTGAACTGCCATTGAAGAATCATGTATCAGTTTAATGTTCAGCTCACCACATATTACAGTGAAGCCTCTAAAAAGATGCCAAATAATACCATCTGCATCTTGTTACTGTTAGTAACAGGAACATCTGTCCACTAAGAAACAGATAAAGACCAGCAAACTGATTGCAAAGTATTTAAAAATGTTTCTCTTATAACAAATCAATATTTTAATAGTAAATGTGATTAGTCGTTACCAATTCTTTTTCATGTTTTCTAACATTCCTGTAAACAAAATCCGTATCACTGCACAACTCAGAACTTCAGTAAACAGCATTTTGGAAGAATTCGTGGCTAGATTAACATAAAACTGTACCAAGTTAAACATAAAAGACAAGCCAAAACTGCAATTATTTTCCTGACGGCATCATATGAATCCATATTGTCAAAGGATTTTCTGTGAATGCAAAAGTGGGTTTTAATTTTCAAAGACAAGTACCTTGGTGCAAACTGGGTGTTATTCTTCTCTTACACTGGAACTGCTGGTGCACAAATGACTCTCAAGTCTTGACAGAATTTACACATAGCAAGAGTTACACTCTAAATGTTTTTTTCTCATTTGTTTTATAATATAAGGCAATAGCTTCAAAAACAATACTGAAAATCCATGACTGACAACTGATGTTGAAAAACAAATTTAGCCAAAACCTGTGGCATAATAATGCCATGCCTGAATTCCACCTTCTTTCTTAATAGTGAAAACTTCAGAACCAAGAGTCAA
This sequence comes from Pyrocephalus nanus, assembly GCA_038380795.1. Taxonomy (NCBI): domain Eukaryota; kingdom Metazoa; phylum Chordata; class Aves; order Passeriformes; family Tyrannidae; genus Pyrocephalus; species Pyrocephalus nanus. The sequence continues at coordinate 77,887,589 of CM076261.1, read as the reverse complement.
AGAATGTCAAAATGAATGTCAGACTAGCCAGACCAGTCATAACATCCCCAAAGCACACTCCCATTTAAATGAGATCTCCTAGGCTGCAGGACTAATCATAAAATTACACAGTCTAGCTGGTCTAAGTAGCTGATTGTTACTCTTCATTTATAAGAAATGCTGATCTTGATTATTTTGGCTGTATTTTTTTCCCTTTTGATTCACCAACCTTGATTTTCCTCTTTGTATAACTAAATAGGTCTCAGTTGTATAGGCCAGAGCTGTAAAACTCCCAAACGGGCACCAAAGCAGGCTACCATTCTGGTCAGACCCAAGTATCATACTTTGAACAGAAGTCTAATAAAGATCTCCTCGTTTTTATTAAGCATAAAATTACATCTTGAAAAACTTCAGTGCAAGATGTCAAAAAAAGAACTACTTATTCTGTGATACAACATGTTTGTCAAAGAAACACCTGAAAATTTGAACTCAATATGCAAATTACACATAGACTTTTACAGCTTATTTTAGACCATTTGTAGTAAAGCTGGGAGAGCTAGGCATAATAACATATGAAAACTTAACAAAGCTCTGATGCCAAAGGCATGCACCACAGTCTTAGTAATAATAGAGAAGATCTTAAACACTTACACAGTCTTGTCTTAAATCTGCATTCATAAATACTTCTCTAAGCCTTGAGTTCCGTGTTTTAAAACATGCCTTTAACATACACCTCAAAAGAGGTTTACAAATAACCAGGATAAAACTGGGCATTTCTTGCAAAAGACCTTTTTTTTTTAAATTATTATTTCTTAAATAAAACAGGTCCCCAGAGATTAGACTCTAAGAAAACAACCTGTCTTGAAATATAACTAATCACTGTTCAAATGACCACCAGTTCACCTGCACTGATCACTTATTACTGGTAACACTCCAGGTTATACTACAGGTTCTTTCATACTGTATTCCAGCTATACTATCAGCAATACAGCACCTTGCAGAATTCATCTTACTGATATTAAGCCAGCAGCATTAGCTGAGACCAACTGTCCTTTGGAGATGTGACCCTTAAAACTCAGAGAAAAGCGATACATTATAAAGGATTTCTAGAGAGTATCAAACTGTCCAAAAATCTAAATTCAAATCCAAGCTGTCCAAATTCCAATTCTGTGGCAGTTGTACACATTTTCATGGCCGTCTTGAAAATCTTTTTCATTCCAAAGCTATTATGCCTTGATTTTCATTTGCACATTTTTATTCCTTCTGTGACTATTACACAGAGAGTGCTAATTGTAAATGTGCTCTGAAAAAAAACCAAAACCAATGACAGAAACCCCCGTAAACACTCAGCTGTTCATGGTATGATCATAGATTGATAAATTATCTCTGGTTCACAAAAACACATTTCACGTAAATTTATTTTAATTATATTTAAGTATAACATGCTAATTGCTCTTAATCTAGTGAAAAATACATATCTCTGTATATAGGGTACAATGTGCTATCCTTCACATAATGGGTCACAGAATAACAATATTTCACAAGCTGAAATTAATTTATCCACAACATTTCATTACAGTCCCTCAATATGTAAGTAACATAAAACTCATTGCAGCTGCAGTGACAAATCTACTGTGGAAACCAATTTTCAAAGTCAGACTGTTTATAAATCATCTAATGTTATAAATTATGATGCTTTAAGTAAATACAGAAATCAAATAACAAAAGCCAGTTATTTCTGGAATTCGTGTGTCCAACAGGTATACTTCCACTGTTTTCATTTCCCTCCTCTCACAACTTAGAGTCTTATTTTTGTGTTAATACTGACCAAGTTACTTGGCCTTTCAATTGACCATGGAAAGTTAAGTCTTGTAAGTGAAGAAAACCTTAATCCAATACCCCACCTTGTGGGAACCCGGCACTGCCTGACACTATAGAGAAACCGACCTTTTTGTCCTTCAGACTTGCCTACCAGGCCCCATCTTCTATCGCAAAAGCCAAATCATCTGATCCCAAACTAACTGTCAACTGCTTGTGATGGTGGGGAAGCCAGACATCAATCAATCAGTTTTTATCAGAGCCACTCTTCGTTTTTCTGTTGTGCTCATCTTATCATCTGACCCAGTTGTAGCCCTGACTTCAGAAGCTTAAGCAACTTGATGACAAAATATGCGTCTGTTTGTCCAAGATGCACATTGTTAAGGAGTGCACTTGTATTTTTAGCAACTAGCTAATATTTTTTCCAGATAAACTGCCAAATATTTGAGATTTTTTCTCCATTCTCAAGTTTCCTAGTGATCACTAAAATATCACAATTGGAACAACTATCAAGCAAGTTTTATTAAAAAAAAAAAAAGGCAGAAATATATATGCATTTTTATAAACAAATTAGGCACTTTCCTTGAAAACTTATGCTAGTTGTGAGCCAAAGGCCTCTCAGAGATACTCCATTCTATTCACACACATAGTGCTATTCAATTGTACTTCAACATTTTTCGTATAAATATAGAATCCTGACACACTTAAAGTGCCCAAAAAAAACAGTACTTCTACGGACATACAGATTTTCTCTTCAATGTCCTACGAACCAGAGCATTTTGTCTACATTTGTTCTGAAATGGATGCAATATGATTAGCAAATACAATACTCAAAAAACAATATGATTGAAAGCTTTCAAAAATGATCTGTTACTGCTTCCAAAAGTCTTTTCATACATATTTATTAAATGAAGAATGTAACATGAGAAGGTGGGAGGGAGTGGAGACAAGGTTTTTTTTTAGAAAAACTACTGCTACTTCAGCTTTGGTATTTTACAATTGTCTTCACTGGTTTCACAACCGTGTCCTACTTTGACGCACGCATTACAGACAATTCATTTTCTTTGCATAAAGCTACATAAAATGTCTGCTGAAAATCCTTGCGGTATTTCAAAACTTTTCAGAGAGGGGATCTTTATTGCCATCTAATATGAAGACTGAATTTGAAAGTGAAAACTGAAGGTAAAACCTAGGGTTCTATAGAATATACACATGATTTCAAGTAGATCTGACAACGCTGTTGCAATTTTTTTTCATTGTATCTTATAAATATTAACCTTCACAATTTGATAATAGAAATATGATCAAGTCTTCAATAGCAAGGTTCTAATGATGATCCCAATTACACAAGTAAAACACAGCACTCCTCTGAGGCTTGTGTTGCAACTACAAAAGTAAAAAATAATAGCACCCTGTATAGAATTTCTTCTCAGCCTAAACGAACACCTCCGCGTATCATCAGAAAAATTATTTTCAAGATTATTCCATTTCAGCAGAGAAAATCTTTACAATAGACACACGAAAAGATTTCTCTCACCATATTTAAGTCTACGAGGAATTTCTTATTTTACAGTAAAATTCATTCTATTCTCATTAAAAATCCCTTGCACTAATAATTGCAACTATGTTCAAAAAGTAATTATATTTTTCTATATAACTTTTGCCAAAAAAACATGTAGATTTTTACTTCTTATAGATAATACAAAAAGGAACACGTATGGCACAAGAGACAAAAACCCAAACCATGAAATTCCTTTGAACATAATAAAAACACTTCAATTAAATCTAGTCTCTATTCTACTCTACATTCTAATTTTACATACACCAAACTGTTTAGATTCCATTTGTGGTTGTGGGTATTTTTAAGCTCCCATCCTATAAACATTTTACATTCATTTTAAGCATTATCAACCGGACTGCTTCTATGAATGAAGTTAAAGACTGGGTTCTTAAGTTTCTCATATTTTATACCTCACAAAAAAAGCATTAGATGGATAGGAAACCCAGTAATGTGGGAAATGCTGCAGTATTTTACTGCAGTTGGCATTGGACCTTTATTATTTGGAAAGGAAAAATGGAAAACTGTCCAAATTTGAGAAGATTTTTGCTGTCCTCTGGTAACAAGAGGTAAAAAGAACAGGTACAGTAAAAACTGCGAGTGACATGCAGTTTTATCAGCTAATCAGTCTGAAAACTTCACTTGTCTGGAAAAATAAAGCAACATCACTCCAAGTCACCTATGTGAGTGCAAAGAGTAATGTATGAAAATATTTTATAAAGATAGATCACAGTAACTCCTTAATTGCTGAAGCGTTATTTTCATTACTCTATCACTAAATTGTATTAACTTTGTAAAATTACTGTAATTGAAAAAATCTTGATTATAAAAGTTTTATAAAGTGATAAGTTGGTAACCAAAAAATAAGAAAGTTATAGCTCACACTAGCTTTATTTACACACTTGTAGTTAAGAAATTGAATGAATATAAATAAAGATTAAAGAGAAAAATAAGCCTTGCACCAAATTAACTCTATAAATATAAAAGGTTTCTAAAGATAAATATATCATCTCACTTCCTAAACATGTTTTCAAATACTAACTAGTCTTCAAAATATTAAAAAATATTAGCATTTAGGAAGTGTGGCGATGTTACATAAAACCCTTCCTCAACACAGGAAATATGAGACATATGAAAAATGAGAAGATAGATGGAAAATAATGAAGGTTAGGTTTATTCAATATCTGCAATAGGAAGACAGGAACAATTTTTATTTATTTAATATTTAAACTTATAAAAAACTAATTTCAAGGTTATGATTACACAAACAGTATCAGGAGCTTTAAATTACAACTGAAAGTTGTATGCATTTACATCAAACTGGACCCCTTTTTCTTTTTTAAAAAAAGAAAAATCTGCTGTGACAACTGTCCGCATCTGCTACCAACTCATGATGGCACTACCCTTTCAAAGCTTTAGATAAAACTGAATAATCAATGAGAAATGTCAATACCGAAAAGTGATTCCTTCTGCAGTTTAAGTTTTATGCAAGTGTTTGGGGTTTGTTTGGTTGGGGTTTTCTTCACAATTTTTATAAGAACTCCTCTTCAATTTTGTAAATGTACTGAATTGATCTTGTTACATTTGGGATTTACTAAAACAATATTGATCTGCATCAGTAAAAAACACAGACTTCTTGTTACTTCACATCCTAGGAATGAAAAATAAATAAATACTATGACTAGGAGGCAAGCATATTGATACTTCTCATCTACATACATCTTTATATTCATCTCAAATAAAGCATGTCCTAAGGAACTATCAAAAAAAAAAAAAACAAAAAACAAACATATATACATTTACAAACAACTGGGTAAAGCACACTTGTGTCACAAAGCAAACCTTGTGCTTGCAATCATTAAGTCTTCAAATCTCTCCGAGTGAAATTTAGCCACACTATGACTATATATACTAAAAAGTCTCAGGTGCATTGTTTAAGATAAGAACTTTTAAGAAGCACTTAGGAATATAGAAAAAAGAGCTTTGACATAATAAAACAACGTTATCAATTTTTTATTATCACAAACTCGTGAGATAATTGTATCAACTTATAACACAAAAATAACTGTAACCAAACTGTAGCATTCAGATTTTGCATAAAGTCTATTTGCCATTAATTCTGGATCGAGTGGAATATTGATACCATATTCCTTACTTCCCAAACACTTTCTTGAAAAATCTCTAAAGGGAGAATGCACAATAAAATGTGTTCTTTTTCCCAATTCATAATCTACATTTCTACACTAATTCTATAGTTAACTAAGTGGAAGAAACTGGAACCATACATTGTATGGGAGAAGTAATATTACTGCATAGATGCTATAGAATTTCCATACTTTCACTTTAAATCTCATTTGTCCAATGCACAAATTACTAAACTGTAAATAATCCTGACTACACAATTCTCCTCTACCATTGTGTCATCTCAAAAAGACAATCCGACAGTAATGGTAATGACACCCTCTCAGACAAGCCTGTGGGCATTAATATTTAAATCTTACCTATCCCTTGTGATTGGAATTCAGCTTCTATTCACAAACAAAAACTAAATCAATGTTCTTAGAGTTCAAACTAGATCCCTAAACAGTTTGCCACTCTCTATGCACAGATAAGATAAACTTTCTTTGACCCAAGAGATGAAGTTGCCATGACGATCAGAGAGTCCACTTTCTATATTGATATTTTGCTGATGTAACAACAAATAGAACCAGATCCTAGGGTTGATAATGGTGATTAATTAATACTAATATTGATCCCTACAAGCAAGAGACAAGGCTATTAACTTGAAGCCTGAAAAGTCAATTGTTACCTGTGGCAGAGATACTAGAAGCTGATTTTGAAACATAATAAACAAATGTGCTATCTTTATGCTAATACCTTTAAAGGGGTACATCACTTTCTCAAGCACAGTAATTTCACAATTCAAACTTATTATTTTAGTTACATCTTTTCATCTGCATCCAAGGGAGAGAAATGAACTTCAAGATTTCCAGTAGAAGCTATGCAAAATGCTACAAACCAAATACCTGTAACATGAATTACTAAAAGCACTCTTAAAAATGCAGTTCAAAGAAAGCTTAAGCAGATTTTTTAAAAGAATATGTAATATACAAGTCACAGGATTTTGAATAAAAATTGCAAACATTTATCTAGTGGGAAGTCTATTTTGTCCCTCATTTGAACTGAGAAAACTAATAAAAAACCACAGGTGAAATCTTCACTGGGAAGATAATAACCTTGAAGGCATATCCGTGCAAAGCGAAGAGCAAGACTGGCTTCACCTAATATTTAATTTTTAGCCTTTATTTATATTATAACTGCAATTATATCTCTATGTTAAAGTGGTTGCTCACAAACTAAAAGCTGGGACATACATAATGTTAAAATACCTCATGGAGAGTCTCTAGGATTATTTTGCCCTCTTTAGGGACATATTTTAAAAGTCTCAAAAAAAAAATCACGTAATATGAAAGAAAAAAAACTCCTCTCCTTTTAAAAACAAAAATCTTGTCGGTCTTACAATTTGCTTTAGTCATCTTACTAAGCAAAGTAGAAAATTCTTTCTGACTTAAGAAATGGTTTTTTGATCAAAGAACGGCATTCACTAGTACGCTGTATGACTTTACAGCAAGTTGTCTTATTAGTAAGTTATTTTTGTACTACTCATGAAGTATATTTTATGTTTAATGGAAATAATTGGCACTACTGATAGATAACGTGGTCTCCTCCTTCCTTCATTAAACAGAGTCCCTTATGGATCTTTACATTAGCTATTGTAAAGCTTATGAAAATAGGATTTAGAAGATATCAGAAAAAAAAATAAGCCAAAGGCATTGTTTTCCCTCTCAGATGAACATCTTAAAAATACTTAAATTTCTATTAACACGACTGCAAATATAAATGCCATTTTAAGATACAGTGTGAATATCATGTATCATAAAGATCACTTTTTCGCAACGAATTAGTAGTCAGTCTCAGAAAACTAAAAATCATCATTCATGATTCATACGCAAGAGGTACAGGCAGCTGCTTACCTACTGCTCTGCTTTGATTAAACTGAAAGAATTGTAAGTGCCTTTAATGTCCTACAGTGCAATTTAAAGGAAAGTACAGTGCAATTTAAAGGAAGTACAAAGTGAAACTGTCAGAGAAGAAAAATGTCTATTTTGTAAAAAAAATACAAAGAAAATACTTCCTAGCAATGAGACATGTTAAAGCTATCTGCGGGCTGTATTTTATGTTACTTCGGAATTTTATAGGAGAGATGAAAATAGAAAAAGATTCTCACCTCTCTATTCTGTTTCTAAACCAAACACCTAAATATAAGCCTACTGGATCTCAATGAAAATGATTCAGTATGCCTGTACAAGTGGCTCTATTAAACTTACAAAACCCACTGAATGATTTATGAGTCTCTAATTGGTAGATTTTCCTGCACAATTCCAATAATTTAAAATATTTTTTCCTGTTTTCTTACATGGATTCCACTCTTGAAATAAAAATAAACATGAGCAAGATCAACATTGTACATGATCACAGAAAAATATTACTGTATGGGTTTTTTTATTATTAATAGCAATTGCAAAACTTCTCTAAGCAATGAATTTTTTTTTTTGCAGTGCTGCATCACTGATATAATTATGCACATTTTTGATTACAGATTAGTCATTGTGGACTCAAAGAGGAAAAAAAATCAAGACAACGTGGAAATAAACTTTGATGATACACCCCTTCTCAGGCAAGAGTACAAAAAATGTCATAATGAAAAACAAACTTCATGAAATATTTTCCGCCAAACAGCATTATTTTAAAGGCAACAAGTAGAAGGACTGTATTCCCAGGATAATAAACCTGTACTGGCTTTTAAAAAGACAAATTTC